>CM046435.1:27621285-27793989 GCA_025506505.1 Flaveria sonorensis | reverse complement strand
TGGATTTACAAAGTTGATGCAACAAAATTCGAAATGAGTGCCATGGGAAATTACAGTTCTTTCTAGGTTTGCAAATCAAACAAATGGCTGATGGAACTCCTTCATCATCAAAATACACAAGAGTCTTTTGGAAAAGTTTGATTTACAAAACTGTAAGCCCTGTTCTACTCCTATGTGCAGCACCACACAACTGGATGCAGATCAGAAAGGTAAAGCTGTTGATGAAACACTTACAGATGTATGATTGGGTCCTTGATGTACTTAACAGCTTCTAGACCAGATATTATGTTTGCAACTTGTGTTTGTGCTAGATTTCAGGCTGCTCCTAAAGAGTCTCATTTGATTGCAGTCAAGAGGATCTTTATATCTGCAAGGTACTCAATCTCTAGGTCTTTGGTATTCCACTGGGCACTCTTGCAAATTAGTTGCTTTTTCTGATAGTGACTATGCAGGGTGTAAATTAACTAGAAAATCAACTTGTGGATGTCAATTCCTAGGCTGTTTTTGGTTTCTTGGCAGAGTAAGAAACAAACATCTGTTGCTACATCCACTGCTGAAGCCGAGTACATCTGCTGCAAGTTGTACTCTACTTTCAGAATCAATTATTGGATTATGGCATTACAGAGACTAAGACTCCATTACTAATGGATAGTGCTTCAGCTCTTTGTATTGTCAAGAATCCAGTCCAGCACTCTAGGACCAAACATATTGAGATCAGACATCCTTTTATTAGGGATTGTTTTGAAAAAGGTCTGATTGATCCAAAGTTTGTTCCTAGTGCTGATGAGCTTGCAGACATATTTACTAAGCCTTTGGACAGTTCAACTTTCCAAACCTAGTGTTAAGGCTTGGTATGCTGCAGCTAGAATAAGTGACAACTACTGATGATCTCAGTCAACAAGTACTGATGAGCATTCGTATACTATTGTCACAAATAAGTACTGAAGTTCTTTTATCCTCAGTAGTTTTCATAACTACTAAAGACTAAATTACTTAAAAGTACTGAAGTACTCTATCTGTTGAAAAGAACTGATGTGGTTACTACTACTGATGTAGTTACAACTACTGATGTCAGTATAACAGATAAGTACTGATGACCAATGAAACATCTGAAAATCAGACAGTCTGATAAGTGTTGAGGTCAGAATGAAACAGCTGATGAGCTAAGAATTGACGACAACAGCTGATGAGAAACTTTTCTCTTCAGTTGTTTCTACAAATGCTGTTTCACTTCATACAACTGAAGCCAAAACCATGTCTTCAGTAGTTTCACAACTACTGATGACTAATACCAAGTCTTCAGTTGTTGCAACTTCTGAAAGTTAATACCAGGTCTTCAGTTGTTTTCAAACAACTGATGACAGCACCAACACTTTCAGTCGTTTTATATCAGCCTTTTCTTACCCTATAAATACCTAAACCTAATTTCAAACGTTTCATTAGCCGTTTCATATCCTTCACTCTCTCAACAATGGCGACCATGAAACTCAAACCCAGAAACAACTGTGTTGCCTACCTCTCGAAATCGGCCTTTTGGAACAAATTTGATAATGCCATCGATCTTATGGTAGATTCCCAGTACCGAACCGCTTTCTTCTGAATCCTACCATATACCCCGATTCCCTAAGCCAATTCTGGACCAACGTCTCTGTGCAAACTGGTGAGAATGATCGCCAAATCACTCTCCAGTCGTTGGTTAACCAGAAACAGGTGGTCATCACTCCAGACATCATTCGACAAACCCTAAATCTACATGATGCCACCTGCGTCACAGAATACCCGAAAGGCACAACTGATATGTCTTTCATCAATAACGGGTATGAAGGAGACTTAAGTGCTACCACCATTCTGAAGAAGCACTTCCATGATGCTGAACGTCTTATATTCCACATGGTGAATGTCTGCCTTGCACCAAAAACCTCCTCATGGATCAGATGTCCTCCCGATGGCAACAGGTATTATACTCTATCTTTGAACGACAAAATCTAAATTTTTCGAGATAGTTTTTATGGAACTAAAGGATCTGGCTTTGAAACCTGTGGCAAACAGATGGATATTATATCCCAGGTTTCTCATGGCCATAATTTAAAATCAGCTAAAATCAGACGGCCTTGTTGGCCTTGGAGTCCCTGCTCCGGCTGTATTGCCTGAAGTATACTCCAGGCACAACTCTGACCCTACAATGAAAGGGGCTGCCCGGCTGCTAAAACCCAAGCAGCGGGAACCCACAGCCTCCACTTCCAGATCCAAAGTCCCCACCAAACCCAACACCAAAAAGCCCAAAAAGGCTACTCAGGGAGATGAGTCCCCTGAGGATGACCCTGTAACACCAATACAGGAAACACTTACTGGTTCTAACCCCCCAGTAGTGTCAAAGACTCCACCAGCCCTAGCCGCTCAGGCATCCTCTCAACAGGATCCTGATGCAACCATAATTGGGGATACCACAATGCTGGAACCTATCTCAATTGAGAAGGTTACCATTGAAGAGCACCAGTCACCCCGGGTGCAATCTGCTTCAAACCTATCTCCAAATGCAACCGCCCCTCAAAGCCAACCATTATAGTTGCACAAGTGCTGAGTCAGCTGCATTCCTCTCCTCCTCCCCAGAAACCAATCACAATGGGGAGAACCTCAACAGCTGAGGAAGAGGACCAAAATGCTGCTGATAACCCACAGCACAGGGGTTATAATGTTCAATCTCCCCGTGTAGAGGAGGAGGTTAGAACATCTGGTGAGGCTGCCACTTCTACTGATTCAGCAAATGAACAGGATGCAGTTGGTAACATCTCTAAGACCTCACCAGAGGCAACTGCCGATGAAGGACTCAGTCCTGAGGCAGGAAGTCCCCAGAACCAAGAACAAGGGGCACATGCTACAACTGATCTACACTCAGGGCATGTACATCCTGATTCAATCAGGAGGTCAGGTGATTCAGCAAAGACTGATGATGACCTGGGCTTTTTCTTTGATGTCTTAGCCCATAACACAATCCTTGAGGCTGAGGTGAGCAGACTCAAAGAACTGCTTGCCAAAATGTCTCAGGATCAAAGTCCATCTGCCCCAATAAACCCACAGATGGCACCTTCATCTGAAGGTTCACCAAACACTCAGCCACTACACTCAACTGAGCCACCAGCCACTGCTTTTGGCACCACCTCTCAGGGACAGAACCCCTCTGAGCAGATGGTTGCTACTTTCAACATTCCTTACCTCTCATCACTCCCATCATCAATGAGATTGTGCATAAAGCCATTGACGAGAGGATCTCCTCAAATCTACAAACACTTGTTGATGATGCTGTGCAAAAGAAGCTTTCTGCCATTCAAACCCCTGAACCCAATGCACCCAAAAAGGGGGAGTCTAAGGCAGTGAAAGAAAGAAAGAGAAAGAGAGTGGAAGATGAGAAACAACAAGAGAAAGAAAAGGAGTTAGAAAAGGAAAAACAGCTGATCACATACAAGAGAAAGAAAAGTGCTGAAACTCAAAAGCCTGATGAAGAGAAATCATTGGAAGATCTGATTAAAGAAGCTGATGAAGCTCACAGCAGATCAATGGACAGAATAATAGACCAACTCTTCAGACAAGGCTTTGATACAGCTACTTTAGACACTGAGATCAGAAGGCTGGAGATTAAAGAGATACAAGAGAGATGGGCCAGTTACAGTGTGATGGAAAGGGAGAGGTTGGAGATAATGATCAGGTTTATTGCAAAATACTTGGGAAGATCATTAATTGAGATTAAATCATGGACCAGAGACAGTATTCTGGCAATAACCACCAGAATCTGTGCTTCTGAAGCATTCAATAAGGGGTTGATTATCGAAGCCTTAGATGAAGCAGGTGCTGGGAAGAGAACTGATATGGCCAAGCTTTCCAAAGCCAAACTTACCACAAAAATGCTAGATCAGCCTTCCCAAACTCCCACTCAAAAACAACCAACCCCACAACTCTCCAAACCAATCCCTAAACCTAAACTTAAACCAACTCAACCCTCAAAACCAACTCCCTTACCCCAAAAACCACCTCAAACCACATCCAATGATGCACCCAGAAGGAGGAGAAGGGTGTTGAGGATGGAATAAAGAAGAAGAAGATGATGAAGAAGACAGTCTGCCAATCTCTGCTGTTCTAAAAATACCTGAGCCCAGAAGTCAACAAATGATCACACCAGACTTTCAGAGGCAAATGGTGAAAGTTAAGATTGAAGAAGAAGAACAGCAGAAACAGCACGATGAGCAACTTTTGAAGATGGTTGACAAAGAGTTTCCTCAGTCATCATCTATACAAGCCATGAAGAAACACGCTCAAAGGCTGTATGCTCTCAGGTATACCTTTCAATATCAAAAGGAGAGAGTAAGGATTTGGCCAGACCCCAGGGTTAGTTCTAGAATTCATAAGAAATCCATACCAAGTAGATACAATGGCCAAGTGAGAAAGACCATAGATGCTGTTATTATGTTGGCCATTGTAGTCTCACCCTGGGAGATACTTGAAGACTTCAAGAGAGCCTACAAGTCAAAGATGACCCCTCAAACTCTAATGGAGAACAAAATGGTCAAGAAGGGGTTGTTATACAAGAGGCTTGAAGAGATCAAGAAAAATGAACTCCAGTTGTTATTAGAAGGGACTCACCCAGATGAATTTGCTTACAGAGAGATAACAACTGTTGAGTTGAAAAATGGAAAGACGTTAAAGTACCTATCAGAGTACTATGGCCCAGAGTTCTTCTTCGAAGGAGAAGCAGAAGAACTCACTAAGGAGGAACAAGTTGTTCTCCTTGAGGCCTACGTCAGAGAGTCTTATAGACTCATCAATGGGAAGTAGGTTTCATGGTTGGGATAACAGCTCTGTGTCCAGTTCCCCAAGACAGAGTTCCCTTCCATCCTTTGACATTCACATCTACTGAAACCTGTTCCCTGGCCTGTGCTTATCCGATATCTCTGAAGCTGATCAAGAGAGTATTTCTGCCAAGAATAAGTGGGACCTCAATAAGCTTAAAGGTTTTGGCTGCATTGGTTCAGGGGGAGTTTGTTGGACCAAAAGAACCAATGAGCCTGATCAGAAAAACCTTTAAGTCCCACGGACATTACAACAACTGAAGTAGTTGCAACAGCTGAAGACATCAACTGAAGACAAGTCTGAGTGAAAGCTGAAGACAAAGTCTGAAGTGAAAGAGCTGAAGACAAAGTCTGAAGTGAAAGAGCTGAAGACAAAGTCTGAAGTGAAAGAGCTGAAGACAAAGTCTGAAGTGAAAGAGCTGAAGACAGTCTGAAGACAAACTTTCAGATGTTGTCACAACAGCTGAAGAAGACCTCTTCAGTAGTTGTGATGGTTTCCTTTCAGTAGTTTTATGTTTCTTGTAATCAGTACTTGTAGTTTCAGTAGTTTTAGTTTCATCTTGTACTTAGCACTCTGAGATGTTCTCAGTTGTTGTGAACATTCTCAGTAGTTTGCTTACTTTCAGTTGTTTGTAATAATTCTGTTAGATGTCACTATCAAGTGACATCAGCAGACGTCACATTCCTTTATATAAGGAATGTTGACCTAATTGTAAGGTGGGACTAGCAGCTATAGCAAACTTAGAAAAGCTTAGCAGCCGCCACACCGAAGCATTGTGCATGAATGATATTATCCATTTTGAAGAAAACCCTCTTTCTCTATAACCGTGTACTGTTCCATTGAATATCTATTGTGTTCTTGCTATATTTGTCTAATTCTTGTTCTAATTCCGCTGCGATTCAACTCTAATTGATCAAACTTAGATCGCTGATCCTGACAAAGCTTCATCATCAGGATCAAAAGTGATGACATACACAAGAAAAAGGAAGTATTTGTCAGAAAAGGCAAAAGGAAAACTTCCTATGGTTGAGGAAGAACAACCTAAAAAGAACACCAAAGATGATCCAAGAAGTTTGGCAGCAATTGCTGAATTTTTGGATGAACATGAGCAGGCTGAAAAAGAGTTACAACATACTTTGGAAGTGATAATGCTGGATGAAGAAGACTCTAAGAACAAACAACAAAAGACACATGATGATGTGACCAGCCCAGCTATTATTGGGCAATCTGTTGAAAGCATGATTGAAAAGGCCAAAACTAATGATCTGATGATTCATGCTATGTATCTGATCAATCATGGCTATGAAGCTGAGATGCTATTCAACATGACCTATGATAAGATTGTAGAAGAAGTAAAGAAGACAGAAAAGCTGCTTGATCCATCATATGTACAGAGTATGAGATGAGGAAAGATTCTGAAAAGAAAAAGGCTAAAAAGACAACAACTTCCATCTCAAAAACAATAAAGAAAGATGCTGAACAGTTTATGTTTCCCGATCCCTATAGTATGCCTGATAGGAAATGAAGGACTATCTTAACAAACAAGGGTTTACTAAAAGAAAACTTAGTAACATGAAGACCAATTCCCTAAGGGCTGCAATGTTAAAATTGATAAATGACATGAAAGACAGATTGAAGGCAATTGAAGAAGAAGTAATTGCCCAGAAGCACAGAACAAGAACATCAGCACAAGATGTGCAGCTGACAGTTAAAGATAAAGATGTTCTGGCCCCTATCTTACAAAAGAACTCAGAGTGGTTTATAGAGCCTTCTCAGCTCGAACTCCAAGAAAGGCTAACCACTACTGAATTAATTAGAAGGGTGTCTACTCCAAGTGGCAAGACTGATGTTAAAATCATTGCCTGGAAGTATGACAGCGACTGGAATATGTTCATGGTGAAAAGAATATCAGGATTGGTACAATTCTTCACTGGGTGTATAGCTTTAGTCAATGCATTGAAAGTTCATGATCTGAAAGAACTGGTTGAGCTTGATCTGGTGAATCCTGCTGGCATGTACAGAGGATAAGAATTTGCTGATATTTTGAAGATGTTTAAAAGAACTAACAACTTCAAATCACTAAAAGCCATTTGCACAAGAAAAGACAAGACCTTCAACAACCCATTTGTCAAAAGAAGAACAAAAGAAGCAGAAGAAATAGTATTCCCTAAATTGTATGTAAAGCCAACTGAAAGTCTAAAAAGAAAGATGATTACAGGCACTCATAAGTCAAAGCCTATTTCTAATGTTTATTATGATGAAGAGACTTATGAGCTTGTGATTGAACGAACATGGGGAGGAAAAAAAGCCCCTAAAATTAGAATTTTCAGTGGATATGAGGTCAGACTGCTAGATGAGTCTTACATACACTATATCTTCACAAGACACTTTAGAGCCCTCAAAAACAAAGCTGCTGAAGATGATCTGGAGTTTATGTTGAAGTGTGTTAAGATCTTGAAGCTGGCATTTGTAGAATCAACAATAAAAGGGAACAAAGGAAGAAGAGAAAGGTGCCAATGTAGATGGGAAATATTGTAAAGTTAGAGGTTGATGCTAATGGGTCATTGTTGATCCATATAGATGGGTTTTCTTCCATTTTAGTTTGGGAACCCATCTCTTTGAAACAAATGCCCCTTGCTGCTATCTACACCATGAGTGAGATAAAGATACATGTGCTGAGCAGAGAAAAGATGAAAGAAACAAAAGACTTTTCCAATATGATCAAGGCCATTATCAATCCCTCAATGGTACAACCTGAATCTCAAATAGAAGCTGCTACAACTTTATCCCCAAAAGTCGAACAGAAGACATCACAAGAAGACCAACCAGAATCTTCACAACCACCAACTCTATCACAATCTTGAGGAACCTAAGTAGTATAATCCTTAGGGGAGTATTGTTAGACCCTGAAAGGATCATACTTGCCAACTCAAGAAGTGGTTGGAGGTTGTTCTGGTTGGAGAACATTAGTTACAGAAAACAACAGAAGACAACACAAGACAAGAAAAGACAAGTATAAAGCACCCGCATTTGTTAATGCGGATGACTAGTGAACAAATGCGGACAAGTGTTTGTTCACCCTCATTAGCAAATGCGGATCAAGAAAACTAAAGCTGAATAGAAGTGTTCATCTGAATTTGTCCATGCGGATGAACTAAAGAAATGTTGACAAAGATTGTTCACCCGCATTAGTCCATGAGGATGAACAACAGTAAATACTGACAAAGATTGTTCACCCGCATTAATCCATGCGGATGAACAACAGTAAATGCTGACAAGACTTATTCGTTCACATGAACTAATATGGGTGAGGATGGAAGAAGAAGAAGAAGATGATGAAGAAGACACTCTGCCAATCTCTGCTATTCTAAAAATAACTGAGCCCAGAAGTCAACAAATGATCACACCAGACTTTCAGAGGCAAATGGTGAAAGTTAAGATTGAAGAAGAAGAATAGCAGAAACAACACGATGAGCAACTTTTGAAGATGGTTGACAAAGAGTTTCCTCAGTCATCATCTATACAAGCCATGAAGAAACACGCTCAAAGGCTGTATGCTCTCAGGTATACCTTTCAATATCAAAAGGAGAGAGTAAGGATTTGGCCAGACCCCAGGGTTAGTTCTAGAATTCATAAGAAATCCATACCAAGTAGATACAATGGCCAAGTGAGAAAGACCATAGATGCTGTTATTATGTTGGCCATTGTAGTCTCACCCTGGGAGATACTTGAAGACTTCAAGAGAGCCTACAAGTCAAAGATGACCCCTCAAACTCTAATGGAGAAAATGGTCAAGAAGGGGTTGTTATACAAGAGGCTTGAAGAGATCAAGAAAAATGAACTCCAGTTGTTATTAGAAGGGACTCACCCAGATGAATTTGCTTACAGAGAGATAACAACTGTTGAGTTGAAAAATGGAAAGACGTTAAAGTACCTATCAGAGTACTATGGCCCAGAGTTCTTCTTCGAAGGAGAAGCAGAAGAACTCACTAAGGAGGAACAAGTTGTTCTCCTTGAGGCCTACGTCAGAGAGTCTTATAGACTCATCAATGGGAAGTAGGCTTCATGGTTGGGATAATAGCTCTGTGTCCAGTTCCCTAAGACAGAATTCCCTTCCATTCTTTGACATTCACATCTACTGAAACCTGTTCCCTGGCCTGTGCTTATCCGATATCTCTGAAGCTGATCAAGAGAGTATTTCTGCCAAGAATAAGTGGGACCTCAATAAGCTTAAAGGTTTTGGCTGCATTGGTTCAGGGGACTTTGTTGGACCAAAAGAACCAATGAGCCTGATCAGAAAAACCTTTAGGTCCCACGGACATTACAACAACTGAAGAAGTCTGCACCAGCTGAAGACATCAACTGAAGACAAAGTCTGAAGTGAAAGAGCTGAAGACAAAGTCTGAAGTGAAAGAGCTGAGGACAAAGTCTGAAGTGAAAGAGCTGAAGACAAAGTCTGAAGTGAAAGAGATGTTGTCACAACAGCTGAAGAAGACCTCTTCAGTAGTTGTGATGGTTTCCTTTCAGTAGTTTTATGTTTCTTGTAATCAATACTTGTAGTTTCAGTAGTTTTAGTTTCATCTTGTACTTAGCACTTTGAGATGTTCATCCACATGCTGATGAAGACTTGTTCATCCACATGAACTAATGCGGATGAACAACTTACACTTTTATATTTATTTTGTACTTAGACTAGATTCACTTGTATAGATCAGGGTTAGTTTAGTCTTTTGTACAGGCAATGTTTACACCTATAAATAGGGTCACATACCCTAACTTTGTAAGTTTTCGACTTCAACAGCAATATCCATAATATTTTACAACATTTACTACTGTTCTTGATTCTCTTACATTCAAGCATTTACTACAGCAATTGATGTTCTTTAATATATTAATTCCGCTGCTATATTATTGACTCAGTCCTCATATTCGATCCTAGGTTGAGTCCACATATTCAATATGTAATAAGTGTAGGGGAGTAATTATGGATTTCTTTTCCATTGGCTTGTGAGACACTTTGTGTTGCTTCCCTTTTAGACATGCAACATAATAGTCATCACTTGTAAACTCTTTCTTTGGCATTCTAGTTACCAATTCATTCTTAATTAATTTATTCATGTTCTTAATGATTACATGGCACATTCTTTTATGCCAAAGGAAAGACTCATCACCATTGCCTATAGATAGAAAGCAAGAAACTTCTCCTGACGGGGATGTTTCCTGCAAATCCATCTTATACATGTTCCCTTTCCTAAGGTCTCTGAGTAGGATATGCTCTTGAGGAATGATTAACCTGAGCTTGAGAACAATGCACTCATGCTTAGCAAAGAATATGTTATGTCTCTGATAACAAAATTAGGATACACTCAAGACATTATACTCAAGCTTTTTAACATAATGTAACCACAAGATTCTCCTCCAAAAGCAACTAGCCCTCCATCAATTCTTTCAAAATTTTAAAGCAAAAAAGCCATTGCCTGTCATGTGCCTGGAATAGCCACTATTAATGGTCCATAATTTTTATTTAGTCTTTAGTTGTTCATGCATAAAAGAGATAGTTTGTTACATTTGGAAACCCAGGCCTTATTGGTCTTGGGCTTGTCAAAGTGAACTGAAGATAATTCAACAACAATTGATCCTATATGCAAGCTCTAAGGATCATTTTCTATTATTGATGAAGAACGTTCAGTCACTTGGCCTTCCTTCATCTTCCACACCAAATTAGGAAGATTAGACATGGTTTTTAATACTTCAAAAGTTTTGATAACTTTGGTTGTTTTGAAGACTAGACCTTTAGAAGCTTTTGCATCCACTGTAGCAGACTTCAATACTTCGGAAGATTCTTTTCTTCCGAGACCAAATTTTCTTCGAAAGGTAATTTTTCACCTATCTTCTTCTTCACTTTGGAGCTCCCAAAAGGAAGAGAATTTCCTTCTAAAGCTATCTTCTTCTTCTTCTTCTTAGAATTTTTCTTCTTAGTCAGATGGATAGTACTCTTGGGATTGTAGATGCAATCTTTTGCAAAGTGAGAAGTACCACCACAGATGATGCATACAGTTGGCATACTTCTGAGAGTCTTCTTCTATGTAGAAGGCCGAGCTTGATCTCTTTCCACTTCCTTCTTCATCTTCATATTGATGAAATAGGCTTCTTAGGGTGATGCTTACTCTTGGAACTGGATGGTTCAGGCTGTGCAGTAGTGGTGCATATTTGATCAACCTTCTTTTCTTGACCAGGATGATTTGGACATGAACTAGGTTGAATTTTAGTCTTTAAAAACTTGGTTTTTCTTGGAGTTAAAGGTGGTCTTTATCTCTTGGGCTTTCTTTGATTTTCTTTTGGCAGCCCTAATCATGTTCTTCCTAGAAGACTTGGTCATCCTTGGTTCTTTCTTCTCTTTAGAAGTATAGTTACCCTTCTTAGGATGATCCTTCACACTCACTACAGATTCATCCTTTGGAAATCAGCTTTTAAAATGTTCAAGGACTCAAGGTCAGATCTCACTTCCAGGTTATAGGACCTATACATATTTACTTTAGCAATGCATTCAGTACAGAGATGTTCTAATAGTTTAGCATCTTTATGGTTTGCCATCAGTGCATGGTTGGGAGTAACATCTTCTACCTGAAAGCTCCAGTCAAAGTCTCCTTCTTTAACACCAACAACAGCTTATTGTTTTGGTTTGCTTGGCTTCTCATATCTTGGAGCAGCATTAGTGTAGTTAGGCTTAGATTGTGCTTGGCCACCATTAGTCCTTGGTGCCTTGCACTCTTTAGCAAAGTGTCCCATCTGGTTACTGTTGTAACACTTCACTTTGCACTTATCCAGTCTAAACTTTCCACTGGATACATAACTGGAAAACCTTCTTTTGGTTCTTTGGTAGAACTATTTGGCTCTATGAGTGAGAAGAGCCATTTGCTGGACTATCTCTATGTACTTCAGGTCATCTGGATTGATACAATCCAAGTCTTCAAGAGTGAAGAGAAAGTTTCCAGAACTTTCATCAGCACACACAAAGGCTTGAGATGAGCTTGTCTCTTGGAATGGGCTTCCTTGGATGTAGCTCTCCCTTGGTGTTTCAGGGAAGGTTATGAAAGGGTCCTTTTGTGAGTTGTCAGGGTAGCAGAAAAGATGATGGTGTGGTTCTCTACTATCCCTTTCAACAACGTGGAGGGCTGAACTCTGTTGATTGCTGGAAGAGCTGCTTGATGGATTTTGCATGTTCATCTCCATCTGGTAGCCACTAAGGTTACCATATAGGTCTGTGAGAGTAAGGGTAGAGAGGTTATTAGTTCTCTTAATGGCCACACAGTAGTGTGTCCATTTTCTGTGAAGAGAGATCATGAACTTCCTCATAATGTCCCTATTCTCAAGCTTTACTGCAACATCAATGAGAGTATCCACAATTTTAACATACCTAAAGTATTATTGAATCATAGTTTCACCTAACTTGTAGGTAAAGTTCTCAAAACGTTGCTTAACAAGGTCCTTCTTGTTTTCTTTAGTGCATCCCAGAGCTGCTTAGAAGTTTTTAACTTCTTAAAGCCTCTGTATATAGAGTTTGTAAGATCAGTTTGGAGAGCGGTCTTGGCCTTCTAATCTATGTCAATCTTCTTCCAATCATCCTCAGAATAGCCAGCCATTTCATTAGGAATCATCCCACCTCTGGTAGTGGTTGAACATGTGCTTGGAATGTGAGGTCCTTTGACAACATATCTCTACATCCCACTGTCTTGAGACTTGATGAACCCTTCCATACTACAGGACCGTTGAAGGGGGTTGAAGGGGGTTAACGTAACATTTCACACTTGTTAGGAGAGTGTTTAGAACAATTAGTAGATAATATATAGAATGGGGTTAAGATGAAACAAAAAACAGAGCAAGAACAAAATAATTTGGTTTTCAAGAATGATGTGCATTTCACTCACGTTCTTACAAAGTATTACAAAGCTTATCCAAAGTTACAAGTACTTGAGATACTTTATACTACATTCTACAGCTGGTCATACTTTGAAGGCTAGCTGGAAAAACTAATCTAGACAACAAGATCAATGTAGAGTCAAAAGGAAGATTGCCTTTTGACTAGTGACTATCATATGCTATAGCTCACATCCTAATATATTACCAAAAGGATAGAAGTACAAGAGTAGAAAGTTATAGACATAAGACCTTAATTTAAAGTTTGACAAAAAGTATGAACTTTTCACCAACTCATATATGTTGGTGAGTCTTTAATGCTGGCGGTAAAAAGTTGTTCAGCTTTTGTCAAAATGTGATTCAGAAAAAACATGTCTTCTCTGTACTAAGAAGAAATCAGTCTTTGCCTTCGGAAGACTTTGTCTTTGAAGCTTCGGAATACTTCATCTTTGGCTTTGGAAGATTTGGTCTTTTGGCTTAAAAAGATTTGATACTTAGCAAAAATTCCCTGAGTTGTATCAAATTTTTTCTGAAGTAACTTCCTTGTACTTCACATGTGCATGCTGAGAGCTCTTTGATTGCATCAGCCTTTAAGTGTTATCCTTACAAACTCCCCATAAGGCTAATGCTACCAAAACAAAAGGACTTTGAAGCTTGATCTTTATCTGTTGATAGTCCTTAATAGAATCAAGACTATCTCCTTCATCATCAATTGGTATGGATTCCTTAGACATTCAAAGTACCTCCTCATGTCATAGAGATCATGTAGAG
Organism: Flaveria sonorensis; assembly: GCA_025506505.1. Lineage (NCBI taxonomy): Eukaryota > Viridiplantae > Streptophyta > Magnoliopsida > Asterales > Asteraceae > Flaveria > Flaveria sonorensis. The sequence goes on along the minus strand of CM046435.1, from coordinate 27,780,459 downwards.
GGAGGTTAAGAATGTTTTGGAAGAAGTACACATCTTGACCACCTTTATCACTAGTGACATACCATCTGTCTGGGTTACTAGTAAATGCCAAGGACAAGATAGGTTTCTCTATAATGAGTCGACTTTGTTGAGCAGTCTCTTCTTGATTACCCTCAGGATTTTCTGACCCATCCTAAGGTGCTGAGGTGGATGTCTTAGACTTCTTCTTCTTCTTCTTGTCCTTTTTGATAGCCATCCTCTTCCTTTGTCGATATTTTAACTGAGAAGGCTGGCTTTGAGTACAAGATGGTTCTTGTTTGTCCTTCTCAGTTGGGTCCTTTTCCTTCATAGATTCAGAAGGAGAGGGATTAGGACCCTTCTATGGGTCAGAAGATGAAGCTGGATGAGATGCAGCACTAGGTCCAGGTTGTGTTGTCTCTTATGGTTCAACCTTGACCTCAGCTTCAGGTGCAGCTTGACTTGGTGGAGAATGCAAGTCAACCAGCTCACCCTGTTTGATCTTCTGCTTGATCACCCTAATGTGCTCATCCATTGTGGATAGAAACATTGGACCAATTCTTCTTTTGTAGAACCCATGTAGCTTCAAGAAGCTAACCATATTTTGTGTCAGTAGACTTCTTTTGATTGATTTTGATTGTGGCTTTTGACTTTGCAACCTCTTCCCTTATCTTCCACTGAGCAACTTTTTGCTCTTTTAGTACTACTTTCTCAAGCTACTTGAGGTATTAAAATTCAATGTATTCATAAGGTAAATGAAGTAGGTCTGCTGCCTAATAGAGGCTTGTGGCACTCAAGTAGGTTATCATGCTTTGTTTATCTTGTTACCTTCCTACTTGAGTTTCTTGCACAGTAGCCACAGCTTCTGCCTCAGGGCTTTCTTGAACTGCGTAGAGGGTAGGAGCTTTGTAGAGTCTTTTTTCTTCTTCTTTCTTCTTTGATTTTGAGGAGCAGTACTGCATCCTCAGCTTCCCTCCTCTCCTTTGACACTTCCATGTCAGACGGTTCATTCAGTTCATCCAAGGCGAGAGAGATGAGTTCATCAACATTGTAGTTTTTGGACCCCAGATAGTTAAATCTGGCTGCCTTCAACTCATCTTCTTGAGTGCTTGCTCTGGGGGCGACCATGATTGCAACTTCCATAGAGCCAGGGGTTCTATTTGGACCCTCTCCTCTTGCCTTCATCTTCCTCTCTATTCTCCTCCTCAATCTCCTCAAAGGCCATTTTCCTCTTCCCTTTGTCAGTCACTGGCCTATGTGACTAAGGGTGGAGAGAGCTTTGGCCTTCATTGCTTGGTGTTGCACTTGAGCTGTAGCCAGAGAGAGGCTACGAGACACCTTCACCAGCTGGTGCCTCACTGAACGTAATGGGTTTTGAAGTAGTCCCTATCTCAAGGTTCACAGGTTCAACTACAGGGCCTTCAGCCATAGTTTCCCCTTCGAAGCTAATCTTAGGGTCTAGCTCAACATCCAGTTGACCAACAGTCTTGCCTACTAGCCTCTTTCTATATAGTTGGATCTCTTCTTGAACTCTTCAATCACCATTTTTTCAATTCTCTTCTTGACAAGTGGCAAGTCAACTAGATAGAAGCTCTCATAGTATCTCAGGTTTTGAAAATTGAAAATCTCTTATTTTCCTTAAGATCTAGAGAGTACCAGGGCTCTCCAATCAGCATCACACCTTCATCCCACTATTTGGTTTTCAGCATGATAGGATGGTTAGACATTGCCCTTGGTATACCCTTCTCAAATAGGCTTTGAATGAGTGTGTCCACATCAATATGGTCCTGAGGAGGTTGTTGAGTATGGACATCTGTAAGTGTGGGTGGTGAATCCTCTATGTCCATAGGGTAGAATTCCCAGGTTCTATGATTGTAGGAAGGACTTTCACCCCCTTTTTGGTAGCATAACCCTCTTGTACAGGGGAGCTAAGGGTTAGGTCCACCACATCTATAGGTTCTTATGGACATGGTTCATTTGCCTAATAGATCTCTCAGCTAACTTGCCCTTGAGATCAGTGATCTCAAGTTGCTGGGCATGGACCTGTCTTTGTAAGGTAGTCACCTGAAATTCCTGTTGACTTACCTTAGAAACTAAATAGGTGTAGAGTTTTGACAGTTTTTGCACCTTTAGTTGCATACTCCCCTCTTCCTCATTAGAAGAATCATGGGTGATGAGAGAATAGGACTAAAGTCTTTTTCCTCATCACCAGCTTGGGGTTCTTGTTGCTAGATTTTCCCTACACCATGATAGCTTCAAGAGAAGTGTCAATGGGCTGGGTTGCCATGGTTGAGGTCTTGATGATGTAATCACTTGCAGAAGAGAGAGCCTCTTCCATATGGGCCTCCTGAACATGTTCAGGGAGGTCCACCTTAGTTGGGGTTGGATGATGTGTGCTAGATATGGGTGATTCAGGAGCACTGATCTCTCCTTGAGCAAGGGTAGAGAAGAGAGACTCATGGTACTCACTAAAGCCCATATCCTCATCATCATAGAATTCTAGGTTGGAGATTGTTTTGTTGAGAACTAACGGCCGGGGATGGTAGCTTTCCACTGATGGTTGATCACTTGAGTTTTGAGACTCATAGTAAGGGCTTAAGCCTAGGGTAATGTGCTCATCAGGCTGAGCATGAGAAACCTCAGTACTAATCAAAGAAATAATGGGAGTGGTATGCTCCTCAGGAGAGTGGGAGCTCTTGTGTTAACTTCTTCCTCCATGGGTAGTGATATGGAGGGCTGCTTAATCTGAGTAGACTGAGCAGGGGTATTTTGGATGTTCTTAAGTAGGGGAGGGTTATTTGTGGTTGTGTGGGTGGTGTAGATGTAGAAGGTATGGGCTCAATATTGACTAGTGCTGTCAAGTTGTCACCTTGAGCAATATGCTCTAACATTTTTGGGACTAGGGCTGTTTCTACCCTGAGAAGCCAACAATGGACTTTCTCATTGTTTTGAAGATGCTGGGCTTCATCTATCCCAATTTAAGAGTATTACACGTTCCCCTTAGCCGTGTGCCCAGTTCATAGTTAAGAATGTGTTGAACATATCTAGGGAACATATAGTGCTCTAAGGAGTCCAAGTTAGCAAGCAAGTTTGTATAGACAAACTAGGAGTACTTGAACTTGACCCCTTGAACCATCCTCTAGTCTATATAGTATAAGTCCTTAGGAATCTGGTCCCAACCTCCATGTTTGCTAGATAAGGACTGGATTATAAGGAATCTGTCCTTAGGAATCTGGTCCCAACCTCCATGTTTGTTAGAGAAGGACTGGATTATAACATGGAGGAGGTACTTCCATTGAGAGGAAACCTTACCCTTCTTGAAGGCTCTGACAGAGTAGTCCCTTTCATAGCCCATCTTCCAGAATGAGTTGTTTACAACAGATTTAGGGAAGGACATCTCGCCTTCTGCATCATCTAGCCTCAGATGAGAGTTGATGGTGGCTGGAGTAATGAAAACTTTCCTCCCCTGCACTGTAGCAGATAGTGCCTTCTCACCATCCAAGATGACCTCTTGGCAGGTCCTCCAGAACTCTAGGAGTTGATCTTCATACAATGGAGGGTGTATTGTGAGGGTGGTGAAGTAGTTGGATAGATATAAGAAGCAGCAAACATCTGAGAAACCTGGATCTTTCTCAGATGATAACAGAGCAACTTGATTGTGTTGCCTGTACAGATGCATTGAAAAATCTGGTTGGTTTCTGGGATCAGGGTTGGCCATTTTGAGTAGCTTGAAAGTGAAGAAAGCTAAGAACAAAGTCGGTTTGTGGGTGAATTTAGGGTTTGAACATTTATAGATAAAGAGGAAGGTGAAAGAAGGGGAACCATTGTACAAATATATATACGTTAAGGATTTGAGACAAAGTTTTGAGAAAACTTCCGAAGCCAAATTGACTTCGGAAGATATTCCTTAGCTTTATAAGAATTTGCTTCGGAAGAAAAATACTTAGAGAATATTTACCCCATGACAAATTTTGCTTAGGAAGATATTAAATATTAGAAATCTTATTCAAACAGAGAATAAAGCTTCGAGACTAGATTGCTTTCGGAAGAAAGTAGTCCTTCAAGGCGTATAAGTACTTAAAGACAGATTTAAGCTTCAAAAGATATATCAAAATTTCTTCCGAAGGTAAATTTCTCAGAATTAGTTATTTTTTTTGAAAACATAATTTTCTTCCAAAGAAAAATTGATGTCTTCCATAAGAAAACTAATGATCAAGTATAAGGTGGTATTCACCTTGCCGTTTCTTATTGTTTAGTCATAGTTTATTATAGCTTAGATATTATTGTAATAGGATCTAGTTTAGATTTGTCTTGTTTTGTATTCTATGACATGCGAAACTCCATGCGATACTGCAGTTTTGGCCGGTTGTTTTGTATACTTATGTCATCTGCATTCGTGTACTTCATCCGCATTTGTGTACCTAAGTCATCCGCATTTGATTCGCCTTTATCCGCATTTGTATACTTGAGTCATCCACATTTGATTCACTTCATCCTCATTTGTATACCTAAATCATCCGCATTTGTACCTTAGTCATCCGCATTTGTACACTTGTTTACCCGTCAATAAAAACTTATAATTTAATGAATCACAAAACTAAAAATATAAAAACTTATGCAAGACATAATCCATGTAAACGATAACAATGATAATAATAATAATAATAATAATAACTTTAAACAAAATAATAAATCCAGCTAATGCTTACATCCTATAAATAAAAACTAAAAATAACCATACAATGAATACCAGATAAATAAAATTAGTCCAGTCATAAATACATACATATATACACCCGAAACACACACTCACCGATTTATATACACCTATATGTATAACACGGCACACACATATAAACACATACATTTATTTTTTTAAAAGAAAAGGGTATGTTTAAAGACCTGTCTTATCACCACCCAAAATGACCAATGCATGGCTTAGCTTCTTAACCCATGCTAGCTTGATCCACTAACCAAAATCTTCCTAAGACATAATCTTGTAATTAATCAAGAAAGTGGGACCCAATCCCCCTTTCCAACACCTCTCGGGTGAACCCCCTACAACACCACCACCCTCACCTTCAATTCCAAGTATAACTCTTTCCAAAACACTCTCAAACTTCTCTTACTCTCCTGCATTCTTCTAGCAGCGAACTCCAGCCTCTTGAAGCCAGGAAACAGCCTACACCCGAGCTCCATCAACCCTACATGCTAAGCTTCTCTCACCATCGCAAGCTTCTTTGGCAGCCTCTGCTTCCACCACATCTACCTCACGTAACAAGGTAACCGTTGCTACCCGAAAAGGCTTGAAATATCACGTATCATCTCATTGGTGACACGAACAACCCCGTGTCACCCCCAACATCATATGAACAAATACGATACCATATTTTCCAGTAACAAAAGGATGTAAAATCTTTGTAAAGAACGGTTTTGATAAATATAATTATGTTGAAGCTTGTGTCCAAAACTTATGAGCTCACCAACATTATGTTGATGTGTTTTGGGTGTGTATTTCAGGAGAAGAATGATTTGGCCAAATGAACATGGATAGGAGTTGACTTAGCCTGACATTGGAGATTAGCCAACACCCCATCTCTAGATAAAATCATTTGGGACATTGGATTAATATTAATGTAATTGGGATTTGGAAACAGTTAACTTGTATTGGTACTATTAATGTGGACGATTGGTTGACAATTGAATAAGTTATGTTTACTTTCCGCTGCATTGTGTTGATATCAGTTAGTCATAGCCGGACCCCGTTCGGCAGGTTATGACATTTTGGGACTCTCTGAACTTTAATGATATTACTGATTTGTGTCTATTGATCGATTGTGTATTGTTAGGAGCTTATATTTGTCATCTTTGAACATTTTTCTTCTTTATCCTTACAAATACTTTTGTAAATGGGTTATGTTTGATTTGTGTTCATTTTCTATCATTACTTGGTTCACAAGATATTAGATATAGTGATATCTTGTGGATTCTTGTGTTAAATATTCATCAAAAGCATGTTCAAACGATCATCTAGACCAACAATATGCTATCAGAGCCATTGTGCTCTTGATTATTTGTGTTTTTGGATTAGTTTTGACATATTCATCTTCTCAATTATTTTAACATTGTTTTGCGTTTGTTATTCATGGAAATCGATTGAAGAAGGTTTGGTGTGAACTTGGGAAACTTGTGGAATCAATAGATTCCAAATTGGTTGTGATTTGAGTGAGTTTTGGTGATTTTTGGGTCATTTTTCTCAAAAAGATGGTTTTCAGACTCATAGTGCGAAACTACAGTTCTTTGTGCAAAACTATTCTGCGATACTACAGCAATTTGGTAGTTGTGATCCCTTTGCGATCCTGGAACAAAATTTCATTAGCCTGATAAGTTTTCTTATGAAACTACTGTCCATTTCCCTTGAATGAAAGTTTAATAGTTTTAGGCGAAATTGCTGTTGAAACGACTACAGAAACAAGCTACAAAACTACATCCTGTCTGCGAAACTACTCCCAGCAAAATTATTGTTTCTTGTGCGAAACTACTGTCTCTTGTGAGAAACTACCGGTTTTTGATTTAATCAAATTTCAATGATCACAAGTCTTACCCTTGCTGATCTTGAGAGTGTGGCTCCAAACAGACCCCCTAAGCTAATCAATGGTAACAACTTTGATGATTGGAAAAGTTGTTTGAAAGATTTCTTCCTGTACACTGATCACACTCAATAGGAGTCAATTGTTAAAGGACCTCATGTTCCTATTGTTGGATCTTATATGCCCAAGACACATACAAGATTGATGTGGTTAGTACGTTATGATCCAAGTCGGGTCATACCCAATAACAAGCTAGGCAAACACCGATAAATATTTATTTGTTGACATGATCAAGCAAATAAATTTTGACACCAATTTAGAAAATGGGTTTTCTGAATTATTGCATTTGAGATAGAACAAATTATATGGATATTTTGTTCATGAGATATCATTTGTAATGTTATTTAAATAAGTTAAATAACATCAAATATAAGAGTGTTTAAGTTATAAAATTAAAATTGGTTTAATTATATAACTTAATAAGTTATTAAACAATGAATTAAAAGGGGTTTTTCAAAATGGGAGGGAACCCATTTTGAACCCATTTTCGGCCGCCCCTTGGTGGTTGCCTTGGGATTCCTTTGTCTTGTTTTTATGCAAGACATTTATTTGTTCAACTAAGACACTCAACACACTTTCTCTCTCACACATGCAAGCTCCTTCTTCTCCATTTCTCTTCTCCCATTTTCGGATCTAGAGGTTTTGTAAGAAGGGTCTTTGGTGTCAACTTCCTAACAAGTTGGGTGTTTTGCAAGAGCTTGTGGGTATACTAGCTTGAGACTTTCTTCTTTGGAGGTTTACGTTCAAGAGCATCATCTTCTTCATCTTTATCCATCTCGTATTGCCTTGTTCTTGAAAGGTAGTATTCAAGAACATCCTATGGTTGTTTTCTTTGATAGCATTTCTTTTCACATATATATATGATCCTTGTTCTTGGGTTTGTTTTCTTGAAAATAAAATGGTTTATTTTCAGCATCTAAAACAAGTTTTAAATCCATTATATCCGCTGCGTTTTGATGTTTAAATGGTTAAACATCTTTGTTAAAACTTGTAAGAACCCAACAATGGCATCTAGAGCCGGTTATGTGGAAAACTTGCTTCAAAAGTCCAAGAAAAGTTAGTTTTGTTGGACTTTTTCAACCCATTAGGGGCTGTTTTGTTGTGGATGAATGAATCCCTTATCTTTCAAAGTTTTATCTTACATGCTTTAGAATAAACCTTGAAAGATTAACATCAAGTGGTTGATTGTTTTGTTTGGACTAAACCCTAAAGTTTGGGTTTATGTTGGCCGAAACTTTAAGGGTTAAAAGGGAGTTCATGGTTGTTCTTGGATGTTGTATTTGATACATATTTTGGTGCATAACATAGCCTTGACCTAATGTGTTTTGGATTTGGATGAATGTGATTGTCATGTTTGGTTTTATTCATTAAAGGGTTGTAATAATAATTTTGGTGTTTGTATCTTTTGGGTTGTAATTTATTTATTCATTGGTTATGTAATAAATAGATTAGGTGCATTTCTTTTATTAGAAAAATTGTATTAGGATATGATTTTGTAAAAGAAGATGCACAAGTTGGAGACTCAAGGGAAGATACAAAGGAAGAACTCAAAAGACATGGACACTTGAAGCATTTGGATGCGGATTCGAGTGGGAGTTCTTGGACACATTTTAATGTGTCATTATTAACCCTTAGGAAAGACCAAATGACAACACTTGTGATGGCAAACAAGTGTGGTCACCTTAGTGGCTATGGTTATGCACTTATGATTGAATGGTTGTGCTTGTTTGGTTGTTTTGTTTTATGTTGGATGTTTGATATATGGATATGCATAACAAACAAATTTATAAACATAACAAGCTGAAAATAAATGGTTCTTAATCATTAAGTGGTTAATAAAAGGTTATTAAAAGGATTAATGATTTTAAATAAAAGGGGTTTTATTAAAAGAACCATAGGGTACCATGTATTTGAAAGCATGCAAATACAAGGTACATAGAGTTTTCTAAACTAGAATTATGAAAACTTAAAATGTCTTTTGAAAACAAGTTTATCACCATCCTTTTACACAACACTTGAGTCACTTGAAAACTCTTAATGGGATAAAGGTCACCTAACCATTTTGAGGGAACTTGTGATTTGAGGTGGGAATGCCATATTTGTGGGATAAAGATCACCTAACCACTTATATTGGTAAACTCACATGTGTGTGTAAGTAGGGTAACTTGATTTGCAAACCATGTTAAATGGATCACCTACAATGTGGTTTACAAAAGGTGTTGATGGGATTAACATGCCGACTATACATATGATGTTTAAGTCGATCCCATACCTCTAGAAGTTGCAAAGGGTTGCAATTGTCAAACGTTGACTACCTTGTTAATTTAAATAATGGGATAAAGGTCACCTAACCACTATTTAAATGTAACGTTGGATTCTAGAATTTTATTTTGTGTATGACACATAAAAGGTATTTATAATTAAATATGATAATATCGTAAATACTAAAATTGAACTTTGTTAAATTTTGTAGATGGCCACCAACAACAATGAAAATAATGATATTCCATCCGCTCATACCCTATCACTAAGAACCATTCTCCAAAAGGAGCGTCTAAACCATAACAATTTCATTGATTGGTTTCGAAACTTGAGAATTGTTCTCAAGCAAGAGAAACGGTCATATATCTTAGACGATCCGATTCCCGATGAACCCAATGAGGAAGATGAAGAGGCCTACATGAATTGGGTGAAATACACTGAGGACTCGGTCCAAGTGTCTTGCCTCATGTTGGCAAGTATGACTCCGGATCTCCAAAAGGAGTACGAACATCACGGAGCATACGACATGATAACCCAGTTGAAGGAAACGTTCCAACAACAAGCAAGGGTAGAGCGCTTCGAAACGGTTCGAGCACTCCATGCATGTCGTATGGATGATACCCAATCGGTCTCGTCTTATGTACTTAAGATGAAGAGCCACATAGACCGCCTCGAAAGGCTGAATTGTCCCGTCTCGAAAGAGTTGGCTACGGATTTGATCCTCAACTCTTTGTCAAAAAGGTTTGACAATTTTGTTATGAATTATAACATGAACGGTTGGGACAAGAACATAACTGAGCTTCACTCTATGCTCAAAACAGCCGAGGCGGCCATGGGTAAAAGGAGTTTACCCGTTCTCACCATCAATGAAGGTGGGAACAAGAAGAGGCCTCACCCCGCATCCAAGGCAAGTGTTGCCAAAGGTAAAGGGTACGTTGGGAGAAAGGGAAAGGGAGTGGTAAAAGTGCCACCACCAAAACCAGCGGAGAAGAAGCAAAAGGTTGCTTCGGATGACCCATGCTTTAAGTGTGGGGAGATAGGACATTGGGCAAGAAATTGTCCTGTCCATCTCAAAGAGTTGAAAGCTAAGAGGGATGCCGGGCAGACCTCAGGTACAATTTTCATGATTCATATTGATCTCAATTTAATATCCTCTAACACATGGGTATTGGATACCGGATGTGGGACTCATATTTGCAATTTGTTGCAGGGGTTCAAAAGAAGTAAAGACTTCAAGAAAGGGGATGTTAGCCTCTACATGGGGAATGGGGCAAAAGTTCAAGTTGAAGCCCGAGGGGACTACATCCTGAAGCTTCCAAATGGTTTGGAAGCAATTTTGAACAATGTTTTGTATGCTCCTAGTTTGACTAGGAACATTATTTCAGTTGCCCAATTAAGACAATATGGTTATGTTTTGACGTTTATTGAAAATGAAATTCATGTTTCTTTAAATAACATCTTTTATTTTAAAGCTACTCCTATTAATGGTATTTATGAATTGGTTCGTGAAAACACATTATATGATAGCTCGTTGTACCAAACCACCACCAAGAAGCTCAAATTAGATTTGAGTGACACCTATCTTTGGCATTGCCGTCTTGGTCATATAAACAAGAAGCGCATACAAACTCTTCAAAAGAATGGTCTTTTAAAAGCAAGTGAATATGATTCATTTGATGTATGTGAATCTTGTTTACAAGGCAAAATGACTAAGGCACCTTTTAGTGGCAAAACCGAAAGGGCAAAAGATTTATTAGGTATCATACATTCGGATGTATGTGGTCCTTTTAAGCCAATGACTAGGTATAATGAAAGATACTTCATTACCTTCACCGACGACTATAGTAGGTATGGGTATGTGTACTTGTTAAGACACAAAGATGAAGCTTTTGAAATGTTCAAAACCTTCCAAAATGAAGTAGAAAATCAACTCAACAAATCAATAAAAATTCTCCGCACCGATAGAGGAGGTGAATACCTGAGTGATGCTTTTAGAGATCATCTTAGAAGTTGTGGGATTATCTCACAACTATCTCCACCTGGAACACCACAACACAATGGTGTGTCCGAAAGGAGAAATCGAACTCTATTAGATATGGTTCGATCTATGATGGCTGGAAGCTCATTGCCTCTATCATTTTGGGGTTTCGCTTTGCTCTCTGCGGCCCGTATTTTGAATATGGCCCCAACCAAGAAAGTGGAAAAGACACCTTTTGAAATATGGCATGGAAGGGTTCCATCTCTATCATATTTAAGGTGTGGGGATGTGAGGCTTATGTAAAGACTCCCACCTCAAACAAGTTAGAAAGTCGTTCCACTAAGTGTATTTTTATTGGATATCCTAGAGATTCTATGGGATATTATTTCTATGATCCATTGGAACAAAAGGAGTTTGTTGCCAAGAAGGGTGAGTTCTTGGAAGCCAAGTTCCTTATGGAAGGAGCTAGCAGTAGAACAGTGGATCTTGAGGAGGATCAAGAACCACAACCCGATACACGTTTGGTTGACACTAGCACTCAACATGAGGATGTTGAGAATGATCAAATGGTTGATCAATACACACAAAACGTTCGCAAATCTGGTAGAACTAGTAATCCACCTGAAAGATATGGATTTTTCATGGATGGGTGCTATGTGGTTGATTCCGATGAACCAATCACATACCATGATGCAGTGTCCAATTTGGATTGTGACAAATGGCTTGAAGCCATGAATGTTGAGATGCAATCCATGTATGACAACCAAGTGTGGGACTTGGTTGTACCACCTCTTAGCTCCAAGGTAGTTGGAAGTAAGTGGGTTTTCAAGAAGAAAACCGATATGCATGGAAACTTGGATACTTATAAAGCTAGACTTGTAGCAAAAGGTTTCACTCAAACTCAAGGGGTTGATTATGATGAGACCTTTTCGCCTGTTGCAATGCTAAAGTCTATTAGGATATTATTTGCCATAGCTGCTCATTATGATTATGAGATTTGGCAAATGGATGTCAAAACCGCTTTTCTAAATGGATATCTTGAGGAAGATGTCTATATGGTTCAGCCTGAAGGTTTTGTCGACCCAAAACATCCTAACAAAGTATGCAAGTTAAAGAAATCAATCTATGGATTGAAGCAAGCGTCAAGAAGTTGGAATCACCGTTTTGATGAAGAGGTAATTAAATTTGGGTTCATCAAAAACGCTGATGAGGCTTGTGTGTATAAAAAGGCTAGTGGGAGCATCATCACTTTCCTAGTATTGTATGTCGATGACATCCTACTATTTGGAAATGACATTCCAACCTTGGAAGGTGTAAAAACCTGGCTTGGAAGCTGTTTTTCCATTAAGGATCTTGGTGAAGCCGCCTACATTTTGGGAATAAAGATCTATAGGGATAGATCAAGGCGGTTGATAGGTTTAAATCAAAGTGCATACATTGATAAGATCTTGAAAAGGTTCAAGATGGAGAACTCTAAGAAAGGTACGGTACCTATTCAAAGAGGAACGATATTGAGTACGACTCAATGTCCAAGCTCAAAGGATGAGCAAGATAAAATGAAGGAATCCCGTATGCATCTGCTATAGGATCCATCATGTATGCAATGATATGCACTAGGCCGGACGTGTCATGCGCTTTGAGCATGACAAGCCGATACCAGCAAAATCCTGGAACTAGTCATTGGATGGCTGTTAAGAACATACTTAAGTACCTAAGGAGGACTAAAGATATGTTCCTAATCTATGGATCTGGTGAGGAGGAACTCGTGGTAAAAGGTTACACGGATGCGAGCTTCCAAACTGATCGGGATGACTCACGATCACAATCGGGATACATTTTCATCCTAAATGGAGGAGCAGTCTCTTGGAAGAGCTCTAAACAAGATGTGGTGGCATTATCAACTACAGAGTCAGAATACATCGCCGCTTCATTAGCAGCTCAAGAAGCTGCATGGTTGAAGAAATTCATTGCCGATCTAGGGGTTGTCCCTTCCATTCAGGACCCCCTAGAAATTCTTTGTGATAATGAGGGTGCGATTGCTCAAATCAAGGAACCCCGTGCACATCAAAAGACTAGGCACATTGAGCGGAGATTCAACTACATAAGGGATGAAGTTGAAAAGGGAAAGATATGTATTCGCAAAGTTCACACGGATCAAAACATTGCGGATCCACTCACGAAGCTCCTTGAAAAGGCAAAGCATGAAGGTCATACTTGTGCCATGGGACTTCGATATTCTAGTGACTGGATTTGATCTTATAATTTTGTATTTGGATATTGGAACCTTTTATTATTTGAATGAATTATTTGGTTATAATGCTTCAACTAACGTTCCAATTTTGCATGTTTAATCCATGAGTAAATCATTTACTCTAAACGTCCGTAGTCGTTCATACCTGTGGGAACAAGTATGAGGGTAAGACTATTATGAACTTGGATTGGTGGATATTCATATGGATGAATATATAGCAAAGGGTTGCTGCCAAAGTTCATAGATATTTGTGGGATACAAATATTGGACTGACCCGCATCTCAAATATTACTACATGGAATCTTCTTGATTGATCATAAGTAAATTTGAGTAAAGGCGAATATCATTTGGTATCCTCTGACCTGAGATACATATTGGGTCTTGATATTCACCGGGTATTATACTTTGACTTAGTTCTTCGCTGTTCTGAAACACGGCAGTACATAAGACTAAATTCAGGTATAGCACGAGGTGATTGTGAGAGACGTATGTAATCAAGATGGGATTTGTCCCTCTTATTCGTTGAGAGTAAGATGTCTAAGGCCTGCTAAAGTTAAGTCAATGGAGAATGATCATTCTGTGTCTCTAAGATTTAACATGACATCTGTGACAAAAGGATAGATGATTGATTCACCTAAAACATTTTCGAGTAAGATACTTGAAGGGGATGATGTTATTGAATGGCTCTTAGTCATACGTATTAAGGGTAGTAAACCGTTGTTAGGCGGTATTTACTGCTTGCATCAATCTTCTATGAATCTTGTGCAAGTGGGAGATTGTTGGATCTTATATGCCCAAGACACATACAAGATTGATGTGGTTAGTACGTTATGATCCAAGTCGGGTCATACCCAATAACAAGCTAGGCAAACACCGATAAATATTTATTTGTTGACATGATCAAGCAAATAAATTTTGACACCAATTTAGAAAATGGGTTTTCTGAATTATTGCATTTGAGATAGAACAAATTATATGGATATTTTGTTCATGAGATATCATTTGTAATGTTATTTAAATAAGTTAAATAACATCAAATATAAGAGTGTTTAAGTTATAAAATTAAAATTGGTTTAATTATATAACTTAATAGTTATTAACAATGAATTAAAAGGGGGTTTTTCAAAATGGGAGGGAACCCATTTTGAACCCATTTTCGGCCGCCCCTTGGTGGTTGCCTTGGGATTCCTTTGTCTTGTTTTTATGCAAGACATTTATTTGTTCAACTAAGACACTCAACACACTTTCTCTCTCACACATGCAAGCTCCTTCTTCTCCATTTCTCTTCTCCCATTTTCGGATCTAGAGGTTTTGTAAGAAGGGTCTTTGGTGTCAACTTCCTAACAAGTTGGGTGTTTTGCAAGAGCTTGTGGGTATACTAGCTTGAGACTTTCTTCTTTGGAGGTTTACGTTCAAGAGCATCATCTTCTTCATCTTTATCCATCTCGTATTGCCTTGTTCTTGAAAGGTAGTATTCAAGAACATCCTATGGTTGTTTTCTTTGATAGCATTTCTTTTCACATATATATATGATCCTTGTTCTTGGGTTTGTTTTCTTGAAAATAAAATGGTTTATTTTCAGCATCTAAAACAAGTTTTTAAATCCATTATATCCGCTGCATTTTGATGTTAAAATGGTTCAACATCTTTGTTAAAACTTGTAAGAACCCAACACCTATTTCCATAGAAGACAATATGACTATTCAAATTGCAGATCCGACAAAATACTTAGATAGAGACATCAAGCTGATTGATCGGGATCAGAAGGCGTTTGGTGCTCTGACCTTGTGCCAGTCAGTAGAGATCTACAATAGATTTAGTGAATATAAAAGTGAAAAGGCTTTGTACGATGCGTTATGTGAATTCTATGATGGAAATAAGGTATTGGTCAAGGATAAAGCCGCTCAAGCTGAAAAAGAATTTAACTCTTTTGTTGGACACAAGAATGAGAATCTCATTGATCTCACCAATCATGAGAAGCAATGATGGAAATTGAAGAAGTAAGATGAGAAGCTATCAAATAATGAACAACTAACAAAGCTGTTGGATTCTTTACCACCTCAATAGAGTTTGCAAGTGAGGATGTTGAGACAAGAAAGGGGATTTCTAGATTAGAAGCTCATTAACATAATCAACAAGTTGAAGTCCTTCGAGTTAGATCTGAAATGGAGAGAATACAACCAAGCAATGCTTCCATCTTAAGCTTACTCAAAGAATGTAGCTCTTATATCATCCAGTTTAGATTCATCAATGCACGTGTGAGCTTATAGTGGTATGACTGGAACTTCTGACAAGACCATCGAAAAATGGGTCTACATCAAAATCACCAAATCTCCCTCAGATTCCATCAGAGAGTATGGCTTTATTTGGTCTTTTTGTGCATAGTTATGATGCTCTGGTGACTAGTTAACTAAAGGGAAGAGGAATGACTACGAAAGACATGTATCAAGTGAATCCTGATGATCTGGAAGAAGCAAATCTTCAATGGCACATGGCTATGATCACTCTACGGGCAAGAAGATTCATAGAGAGAACAGGAAGAAACAATTTTGGAAACTAGAATGCGAAGGTTGGATTTGATAAATCAAAGCTCAGATGCTTCTAATAGCTTAGGCATTTCAAAAGAGAAGGTCATCTCCCATTGTCACTGAAACAGGAATGGGGGTTAACAAGGTAATTCCAATTGATGATGAAGAAGACAACAAGAAGAAGAAAGAAACAGCTCTTCTAACCAACTTTGACTGGAGTGCTAAGTTAGCCGATACTAAAGAAGAAATCAATCATGCCCTGGTAGCTGAAATTGCAGAGGTAGTAAAAAGTGAAGCAGATAGAAGGAAGGATGGTGAAGTGAAATACAGCTTGATTAATGTTTAGGAGAAAGAAGAGGAGGAGAGTGAGGTGAAGGTCAGCATGAAGGATGATTGTGAAAGGGAGGAAAAGGTTGAAGCTACAAAAGCTATGAGTGAGGAGGAGTTGAAAGGTGAATCAAGGGTCTGCAACTATCAAAAGTCTATAGCTGCTGAGAAGAAGGTGATGGAGATTCCATATGTGGTAATTCAAGACATGTGTTCATCTACTTGCAAAATTTGTTTGTTTGGAATTTATAAAGTGAATAATATATTAAAAGAAAATAAAGGGGAATTAAAAAGGATAAACGAGGAACTTAATAAAAAGAATTAAGCAAAACTTTTTGTAAAATTAAATGAAGCTTTAAAGGAAAATGATCATTTAAAAGAACCCTTTTTGAGAGAAATGTGGAAATTAATACTTTGACTAAGAGGGTAACTTTGGCTAAATTTGAGACTACGAAACTTAAAACAAAAATTGATAAATGGACAATTTCTGGAATGAAGCTGTAGAAGCCTTTCGAAGATTAACATTTAGTCTTTATTAGTATTTGTATAGTTTTTGTCATAGGTTAGGGGCTTATTGTGTAAATATATGTTCCTTTCTGTTTTGTTTGATAGTATAAATAGCATAGTATGTATTGTGCATACAGTACCTCAGAATCAGTTGGAACAAATTGTAACTGTTTTCTTACACTCGTACTTTCTGTGCTTACTATCAATGAAAAACTATGAATTTTTCTAATTTGTTTGCATTGAATTGATTACTTTTGTTTGTTTTGATTGAACTGTATCATAATATCATCACAGATTGATCCATTTTGAACCTATCAAATGGTATTAGAGCTGTTGGTTCAGTGATTTGAGTTTGTCAAACTGTCAAACTTTTGAATCACTTGAATCTGTGATTGATAAGCAATTCAATCAAACAATTGTTGATTTCAGTTGTGTTTCATCATTACAAACATGAATTGAATCACAATTTGCTGTTCAATTCGTTCAAAATTAGTGAATTTGTTCAAATTAGTATTTGAACCTGTTTTTCATTTTCGAACTGATTTTCAATCAAAGGATTGAATTGTTGTTGTTGTTTGGTGAAATTCAAGATAAACAACTGTTAATTGTTCTAATTACTACCTTATTGGAAGTTTTTAGGTCAATTCAACAAGTTTTGAAGAATTTCAGAAGATCTATGTTCGTGTGAATCTGTTGAAGTTGGCGCATTAGGTTAAAACACTACTGAAAATTGCTCAAGTGTATAGGCGCTTGACAACTGTTCAGGCGTTTGACCACTATTCAGGAATTTTTGGTCTAGGCTTTTAACAACTGTTAAGGTGTATTACAATTGTTTGGTCACTTTGAAACTTTCAAAAACAAAGTAATTCTAGGCGCATTACAACTGTGTAGGCGCATTTGAACTGTTTGGGCGTTTTTACACCTAGGCGTCTATCAACTGTTTGGATGTTTTACAACTGTTCAGGTGCATTTCAAGTTGGGCATTTTAAGAATTCTACCAAAGGCAATCCCTTAGGCGTTTCCAAGTCAAAGAAGTATCAAGACTGTCTGGGCGCTTTATCACTGTTTAGGCGCATCAACTCAACACTTATAATTTTTTTCAAAATTTAAAAATCCAAATATATTTTTATTCATTGTTTAAATTCAAAAACTTAAAAACAACAAAAAAATCTTTTTCTAAAATCAAAAATATAAAATGGTGAAGTCCGAAGATTCAGAGAATAGAGTTCTTAAGTTGAAGAACAGAAATGATTTTAAGAACTGATCTCTTAGATTAAAACATCATCTTAATTCTATTGACACTGACTTGTGGAAGTCAATAGAAAGAGGACCGCATATTCCTATCACTTTAGATGGTCCTGATAGAGGGTTTGTTTACACTAAAGACTCTCCAGAACCATATCCTGAAGATGGGTTACAAGGTCATGATCTAAGGAAAGTAAAGAATGACATTAAAGCCTATTCTTTGATGTGTAAAGGATTACCATTTGAAGTCGTAACTAGACTTGATGGGTATCAAACAGGATATACCATGTATAAAGCTTTGAAGATAATTTGTGAAGGTGGTAAGGAGATTCAAGATCTCAAGAAGTAGAAACTGAAGAGGCAGTTAGGGCTGTTTGAGCATTATCTGGTGAAACTATAAACCAAATGATGAATAGATTTATGCAACTCACAACTGAGATGTCAACTGCTGGCATAAAAAATGATCTCGAAGATCTAAATTTTAGACTTCTCAATGCTCTTCCATCTTCATGGAAAAAAACAGTAACACTGTTGAAGCATACTGAGAAATTTCCTATTGATCTTGATCTATTGATTGCCAAGATTGAGTCAGTTGAGATTGATGAAAGCTCAATAAATAATGATAGAGCATCCTTAATGTCTCAGTACAAATATGTTGCATCTCCTGCTAGTACAGTGGAGAATGCCTTTATAGCAAAGACTGACAATTTACCAGAAGAAGAGGGTGATCTGTTTGTTGGAGCAGGGTTCTTTACAGATTCTTCATATACAAGTGCTCTATCAGGTGCATCTCAACTCAACCTCAGTCTCCTCCTAAACCTCAAAGCTCTAAACCTCAAACTGAGACTCCATCTGTTAACTCTGCTAAAACCAACAAAGTTAAAGATGTCATTAACATCCTATTACAGGATGAAGAGTCCAAATCTGCTTTTACTTCTTTTATGGCTAGTTTTCAAGCTTATCAAGGTAGTCATTTAACTCAATTAGATCTTGTTTTGCAGGACTTATTTGATATGGATCCAGATGATGTGGAGGAAATGGATCTAAACTGGCAGATGGTGATGATTGCATACAGGACTCAGAAACACTCTTATGTCAACAAGAACTACAAGCCAAATGCTAACAAGACTGTTTGATTTGACAAGTCTAAGTCAAGGTGTTTCAACTGCAATAACTATGGTCACTTTTCAGGGGAATGCAAAGCTCCCAGAAACAAAGGAGGAAATAGCCAATTGAGTTCAAGCAATCAGAGGTTTCAACAATCATCTCAGAAGACATTCCAAAAGCCATACCAAAGCTTAACAATGCCTGAACTTAAAGGTGAATCTAAGTCATCTGAAGATCCAAAGAAAGATCTAGTTGTTAGCATTAAGGACGGATATGATTGGAGAGCTTATGCAAAGCAATTTACTGCTGATCTAACTTCCAGTTTATCTATTATTGCAGAAGTTCAAGGAGAAGATTGGTCAGAGGATAGTGATCCTAAAGCTGAAGGTAATTCTGAGAATGAGGAAGATGAATATGACTGGAGTGATAAATCTGATCCTAAAGAGGATTCAGAAGAAGTTGCATTAATGGCACAGTCAGATCAACCAAAGGTTGAAAATTCATCATCTAACCCTGAAGACTTCTTCACCTAAATATCCTGAAATACCAGATGAAGTAAGAGAAAAATATGCACCAAATCTTGCTTTGAACATGTAGAATATTACCGAACTTACTCTTATAAATCTGTGAAAAGCTTAAGCAAGAAGAATTAATACATAATAAACTTAAAATTGATCACAAAATATCAGATGAAAAGATCATTTCTCTATAAACTTCATGGAACAAAACTTTGAAAGAATTAGAAATTGTTTCCAAACAACTTGAAGAAATGACTAAGAACGTGGAACAGGGGAAAATAGCACATGCTGCTACACAAGTTGATCTAGCAAAAGTAAAAAGCTCCAAAACGATTGTTGAACAACTGGTAAGTGAACGAAAGGACAAACAAAAAGCAGACTTAGGTTTCACACACGAACCAATGCCTGAATCTATAACTAACACTTTACCAAAGAATTTCAACACACATGATCATTCTTCTGAAAATAAGGCTAAACTTAAAGCTTTCCAAAACAAAAACAAGATTTCTGATAGTGAAGAAGAGAAAATTGATGTAGAAATCTTTGAAGAAAAAGATACTGAAAAGATCAAAAATGGGCATCTGGTAAAAGTTAAATCATATGAACCATAACCAAAAAGTAAAAAAATATTTGTTCCAAAAGAATCTGTGTTGGAAGAAGTGATAATTAAAAATAATAAACAAAACTCCAAAAACAAAGATAAAGCAAAACAAGAAGAAGGAACATCAGAAGATTCAAACTCTTATGGTTTAAATAATCCTGAATTTATTAAATGGCAAAAAGATCAAAAAGAGAAAGAAAATGAAAAAGAATCTTCACCTGAAGATGTTCAATCTCAAATAAAATCAAGTTCCACAAAATCAAGGAACCAAAGAAGAAGAAGAAAATTGACTAAAGTTAAAACTGATCAAAATAAGAGTCATCAAAATAAGAGTCATGAAAATCAGACAAAAACAACAAATCAAGCAAGTCAATTTAAACCAATAAAATTTGTGTCTGCTGGTAATTTGAACATGAACTTAACTCAAGAAGTTAAACAAACTCCTAAGAACCAATCAAACTCTAATCTGAAAACAGGTTCAGATTCAAGACTTCCACTGTCATTAAACGATTTGTTTCTAAGGATTCTAAGAATGCAGTTCATGTACAAAAGTCAAAAATAAATATACAAAGGAACAAATTGCCAAATCAAAAACTAAATTTGTCAAATCAAAAATAAAAGATTAACTTTTCGACGCCTAAATCTAAACAAGGATCAAACGTTGCGTCAACATCAAAAGTTAATAAACATTTGTTTAACACACCACAAAGGTACTGTGAAATCTGTGACATGTATAATCATAAGACTGCTGAATGCTTTTTCAACAAGTACTGTCATATATGTGATATGAGAAACCACTCAATAGCAGATTCTTACTTTAATAAGTAATGTACCTTCTGTGATGAAAGGACTCACAATACAGAAAAATGTTACTTTAGAAAGAGTTCGCCAAGGAAAGGATTTGCTAATACACAATCGAGCAAAGGTTATGTTAACCCTCAGTTTAAAAGAAATCAAACTGTCAGTTTTCAAAGATTAACGAACAAACCTTCCTTAGGCTTGAGATCTTTCAAAAGAAATGACTCTGTAAGAACAAAACAATACATTAAAGATCAATTCATTCCTAGGTCTGTGAGAATGAATGATAAAAATTTTGGAAATAAAAGTTTTTCAAAAATTGGTCATTCAAATGGTATGAATTTTCTTAATAATGATCAAAAATTTCTAAATAACAGAATTGGTAAACTCATTAAAAATAAGCCTAATGTGAACAAACTCCACTTTAAAAAATTTACCATCGTTGATAAGTTTGGAAAACCCAAGACCATCTCATCTTGGGTAGATAACTCAACTTAATTTCTTTGTCTTGCAGGTACGCCCGAGAAGACCAATCAACACATGGTATGTGGATAGCGGGTGTAGCCGGCACATTACGGGCAATCATGCCTTACTTCAAGGAGAGGGAATAGTATCCAACAGGATAATAAGCTTTGATAAAGTCAACTACTACTCACAGTTGAACTTTAATTTGTTAAGTGTTTCCCAAATTTGTGATAAAACGTATTCTGTTCTTTTTGATGATTCTTTTTGCTACATTTTGAAGCCAGGTTTTCAGATTAGCAAAGACTGGGTAGTTGTTAAAGCTATTAGGGATCGAGATGTATATAAGCTGGATATGTCTCAAGTTGATCTATCTATAGAAACAACTTGCCTTACTGCTCAATCATCAAATGACAAAAGACAGCTTTGGCATAGACGTCTCGGACATTCCAACTTCAAGAATATGAACAAGCTTGTAGCGGGAAATCATGTTATCGGCCTTCCATCTAAGAAGTTTGACATTACTGATCTCTTCTCATCATGTTTAAAGGGGAAGCAACACAGAGCGTCTTATAAGCCCAAGCAAATAAACTCAAATTCCAAACCTCTCCAGATGTTGCATATGGACCTTTTTGGACCAACAAATTTGAAGAGTCTTGGAAGAAAATCTTATTGTTTAGTTATCATTGATGATTTCACAAGATTTTTATGGGTTTTCTTTCTGAATGCTAAATCTGAAACGGCTGAATTATTAAAAGAATTCAACACAAAAGTTGAAAACCAATTAGAACAAAAAGTAAAAATAATAAGAAGTGATAATGGAATGAAATTTATGTTGGGTCTGAAAAGAATAGTCTATATTATCAACACTATCAAAGTCAACAAATATCAACGTGACTGTCAAAGTCATCGGAAAAGTCAAATAGACACGTTCGAGATGAAGAACCGAGACGAGACGTTGAAGGTATAAATGACTAGGAGTTTATTGTTAATAAATATATTTTGTGTCAACAAAATATATTTATTTATGTTTAAGTCATTTTTATGTTTTAATGATAGTCTATGGGGCTAATTGTCATTAGACTATATATAGCTAGAGTCATTAGTGTGTTTAGTATGAGCTAGATTTGAGGATTTGCATGTAAACAATATCTTATGCAAATCAATATAGATCAAACAAGGGTTCATTGAGAGTTCTTAAGGTGTTCATCATTGTTCATCAATATTTTATTGTGCTTGATCTATATTTTACACAAATATCATTGATATTTGTGTTTTCAGTGAGATTTGTTTGTGTTTATTAATCAATTGCACTGTTATATCGATCGAGAGGACCAACAATTTGGTATCAGAGCCATTGTGCTCTTGATTATTTGAGTTTTGTTTGGTTTTCTAGTTCTAAGTCACTGTTCCATTCATTTTCGATCTGATCTGAGTGTTTTGTATATGGAAATTGATTGAAGATTGCTCGATTTTGGTGTGGGAAGCTATAGGAGTCATCAGATCTCAAATCCATTGAGATTTGGATGAGTTTGAGCAGATTTCGTGCTAAAAAAGGCTGTCCAGATACGTCGGGCCAATTTACAACTCGTCCAGCGAAACTACAGCATCTTCTAGCTAAATTACATAGTTTTGCCTGGCGAAACTAGGGATCTGTCAGCGAAACTAAGCAGTTCTTGGTTTTTTGGATCTGGTTTCCTTGATCTAGTGAAAGTACATGTGTTGAATGAAAGTTCATAGTGTTTGTGTGCCAATCCCGGCGAAATTGCTGCCATATTGTTCTCTGAACAAAAGTTCAACTAGTTTCGACCGAAACTACCCTGCGAAACTAGCATCAGCTTGCCACTGCTGGGCGAAACTGCTGTCGAAATTACTGGCGAAACTACTAGCAAAATGCTAGCGAACTTGCCAGCGAAATTAGTGAAAATTCAGCGAATTTGTCAACGAATTTATTGAAGTTTCAGCTTGACCCCAGTTGCTTAGAAACCATTTAGTTGACATTAAAAGTATTTTTTTTCGGGGGGAGAATATTATTCAACAATTTTTGGAAAAATAATTTTAGTTTTGGGTGTTAAAGTGAATTTTAATATTTTAAAAGAAAATGTAGTTTTCTGCCGATTTCGAATCCGACAACGCCAAAATGGCACAAAGTCGGTTTGATTCTTTTGCAGCCATGAAAGATGAAAAGAATCTGATGTTGTTGATCAATTTCTGATGGTGGCAAACAACCTTAAGAAGTATGATGACCAGCTGGGAAACCATGAACAAGTCACAAAACTTTTGGACTCTCTTCCTCCACAGTGGAGTCCACAAGTTAGGTTGTTAAAACATGAAAGAAATTTTGTTGACTACAAACTCATGGAAGTTATCCATAAGTTGAAGTCATTTGATTTGGATATGAAAAGAAAAGAGTACAGTCAATTCATGTATGGTGGTGTATCTTCAAGTGTTGATATCAAAGAAACTAAAGAAGAAGTCAACCATGTATTGATGGCTGAGGTGGTAAATAGTGATGAGAATTCTATTGAGGATTTTGATCCTTTCAAAGAATGCAGTTGTGATACTCAAGGTGAGAGTGTTGGTGATGTTCATGCATGTGCAAGCTGGTGTAAAATTCAAAAGCTACAGGATAGTGAAACAGATGAAGTGAAGCAGGAGGTTCAGTATGAAAGAAATCCAAAGGGAGATGAAGCTGAGGAAGCTAAGAAAAGAGCTGCTAAGGAGGAAGAGTACAAAAAGAACACTCCCATATGTCAATGTGAAAAAGCCCTAGCTGCTGAAAAGATAGTTATGGGACTCCCCTATGAGATAGTTCAAGACATGTGTTCTCCTCCCTACAAAATTTGTTTATTCAGGGTTTATAAAGCTAACAGATTATTGTTAGAAAATGAAAAAGAACTAAAACGAATAAACAAAGAACTTAAAATCAATGAGTCTAAATATTTTATTAAACTAAGAGACGCTTTAAAAGAAAATGATCTTTTAAAAAAGAAATCTTTTAGAAAAGAATGTCGAGATTAATGTTTTGAGCGAACGAGTCACATTAGCAGAATTTGAGACTAGCAAGCTTAAAACTAAACTTGATAAATGGATGATATCAGGAATGAAACAGGAAGACTATTCTCTAAGCAAAGGGGATCTAGAATCAAAATGGGTGTGGGTTGTGGTGAAACATCATATGTTATCCTCCTCCTAGCACTTATTGTTACTCTCCTATGCCTCAACCTCATCCATCTAATGATTTAATTGAAGTTGCGGATACTAATAGTTTACATGTAGGTTTAAGCAGCGTTAATCACAAAGAAGTTCGAGATAAAGATGATTTTCCTGCAAAAGCAAGGATCTGATCTGCAAAATGATAATTCCACCTTTGATGCTTCAAAACCAGTATCAGTTGTTTCCAGTAACTTCTTTAACAAATTCAAGACAGGTAACATCCCTTCATTTGTTCCTGTCAAGTTTGTTAAAGAAGGAACAACTGTGGAATCATCAAGCAATCAGAACTCAACAACACAAATCGACACAACAAGAGTCATCAATCAAGATCCATTGGAAGCTGAGTTGTGTATACAGGACTGGACAAGTTCTGATGATGAACCAAAGATCATCAAGTCACCTGAAGTTATCAAGTGTCAAAAGCATCCAACAGTTGAATCAAGACCTATACGGATCTCATCTCCAACTACTAAGCAAATCAGCAGTTCCTCCAAAGCTCAGCAGAATCACTCACCATCTTCATCTGCTATCCATCAAGCTCGCCACAAATCTACCTCCAAGTCTACCAAATCACCAGTCATACAAAAGTGTACTCAGAAGAATGTTCAGATCTCAGCTCCCGGAACATCACAAATCAAATCAGAGCCCAGTTCGAAATCCATATTGACAAAGCCTCAAAAGGTTCAATTTCCATATATCTAAAAGGAGAAGCATCAAGGTTGTCAACGAGCTACATCAACCTCAAAGCAGGCTCCACCCTCTCCTGCTATCCATGGGACTACAAAGAACCAAAAGCCTTTTAAGGCTTGCGATGTAGAAAGGAAGGTCATGTGCTAAAGAAGGGCCCTGAGGTTCAAAGGCAAGCTTCTGGAGGTAAAAATGACATTGGATGAAGAAAAATCTATCCAAACCTTCTCCTGTGAAGCCGGTTTCACAAGATTCAAAGATGAAAAAGACTAATGTTTCAAAATTAAAATCTCTTCCTTCGGGTCTTAAACAAAACTGATTTCCAAATTCAATTCTTTCAAATCAAAAGTAATTGAACATAAACAAATTTGGAAAGTAAAACAAAACAAAAGGATAAAGAAATAAATGATTTTTCAAAAGAGTGTGTTCTTAAACAGGTTACATACACTGATGAAAAAGGAACTCCCAGGACCATAATGGCGTGGGTCCCCCTCTCTAACTAATCTTTTTATGAGTGCAGGAACAATTCAGGAGGCCTATCAGTAATCTGATTTACTAACTGGGATTGTTCCTAACTCAAATTTGAGACGGAACAAACAGGTTATGGTATCTCATCCACATTTTGGATTCTTATCTACCATTCACAATCACTGCATTTTTCTTATTACTTCATTTCTCATGTTTTTGCTAGTATAAGTTGGAAGACTTTCTTTAGTAAAATTCTTTTTTCAATTCCGTTTATTATATACTTAAAAAAAATTTAAAAAAAATTAATTAAAAAAGAGGAAATTTCTTTTTTTTTGTTTCATGGTAGTTAAAAAGAAATTTAGGGGGAGAATAAAAAATTTTCACAGGAACTAAGAACTTGATTTGGGATGACTGAGAAATGATAGTATGTCTTCTTGGTATGCTTATTTGCATGACTTGTACTTTGTGAGAAATGATAGTAACTGATATAGATGTCTGTATCACTTAATATTCTAAAATCTGAGAAAGACAGTTTCATTATAAGATATGCTTGGTAGGCTCAGCCTGAAAACAAAGTAAACAGTGATTCTGTAGCCTAACTAAAGCTTTAGAACTCGGTGATAAAGATTGTTCTCCTGACATTTTGGCTTGCATAAAGTTCTAAGTCTCTTCAAAAATGGGTTGAGAGTATCTGACTTCTGCCTTGATTACTTCTATTCTCAAATTCCCTCATCTTTGCCTCTGAATTGATGCTTCTTGTAAGCTCTTCAAAATCCTTTTCGTGCTTATCACCTTTGCTATGTGGAAGCATTGACCTGGAGTGATGATCTTCTCTGTTATATATGAGTGTAGACCTGAAGCTCTCATCAGCACGCTCAGATGATCATCTCCTCTGTTATACGTAAGTATAGACCAGGAGCTCTCATCATCTGTTCCCCAAATAAAGGCACAGTGATTCTTAAATTAAGATCATTGTTGAAAGCTTAAAAGAAAATCAAGCAGAGTTAATCATATTACTCAATAAGCCCTGATGATGGGATAAGTTCTTTGCCGGATGTCTATGGGAACCAAATCACCTTAGCTTCTCTAATTAAATCTAAAACATGATAAAATCAGTTGCAAATCACTTGCTGAAAAGGATAAGGCATGGGTTTAAATTGGACAAATATTTCAACAATCATTTTTGAACTGTTTTTGGCTTTCAAAAACTTAAAATTGTGACCAGACTCTGTATCAGTGTGATCTCACTAACTTGTCGATGTTCAAATACATCTTTGTGCTTTCGTATATCTTGAGTATGTGATCTCATGATCAAATTAGTTCTTGGTGTAATATGATAAAACAAAATAAAATAAAATATTCATTTCAAATCATTTTTCAAGTCTTCCATATTATGCTATTAAAATGTTATCAGTTTCACATGCATTTCATGGAAAATTGCACATTCAGATAAACATGGGTTTTTTTGTATTGTTGAAATGATCTAACAAGAATTGTGCAGAATGTGTTTGTAATTGTGTTAGAGATTCTTGCTGCAATTGATGACCGATCATCAACTGAGCAAAGTACCATACCAGAGAACCTGTTCCTCAAGTTTGCAGAGGATCCTGAGCTAGGATTCCTTCTCTTACATCTTCTGAAGCACTCAAGAATAAAGAGTTGGAGATGTTGTTCCTGATCATTCTCATGATGCACATAAAAGGAGGGAGCATTCAAAAAGGGGGAGCCTATAAGATGAAAGATTGTCGATACCAGATCATCAATCTAGGGGGAGATTGAAGATCAATATATAGTTGACTTATCGGTGCTGATCACAATGAAAGACGTTGATAATAATAGACTAAGGGGAGTATTGTTGGGTCTGAAAAGGATAGTCTATATTATCAACACAGTCAAAGTCAACAAATGTCAACGTCACTGTCAAAGTCATCGGAAAAGTCAAACAGACGCGTTCGAGATGAAGAACCGAGACGAGACGTTGAAGATATAAATGACTAGGAGTTTTTTGTTAATAAATATATTTTGTGTCAACAAAATATATTTATTTATGTTTAAGTCATTTTTATGTTTTAATAATAGTCTAGGGGGCTAATTGTCATTAAGTCTAATTGCCATTAGACTATATATAGCTAGAGTCATTAGTGTGTTTAGTAAGCTTGAATGAGCTAGATTTGAGGGTTTCCATGTAAACAATATCTTATGCAAATCAATATAGATCAAACAAGGGTTTATTGAGTGTTCTTAAGGTGTTCATCATTGTTCATCAATATTTTATTGTGTTTGATCTATATTTTACACAAATATCATTGATATTTGTGTTTTCAGTGGGATTTGTTTGTGTTAATTAATCAATTACACTATCATATCGATCGAGAGGACCAACAATTTAAAAATGCTAATATTGACATGTTCTGTGTAGAAAAAGGAATTGCTCATCAGTTCAGTGCTCCCAGAACTCCATAACAAAAAGGAGTTACTGAAAGGAAGAATAGAACTTTGATTGAGGCTGCATGATCCATGTTAGCAGATGCAAAAATTCCTATCTCTTTCTGGGATGAAGCCATATCTACTACGTGTTTTGTATAGAATCGTACTTTAATTGTGAAAGACAAACTGAAAACTCCTTATGAGTTGATGTTTGGCAGGAAACCAAACATAGATTTTCTTAAATCTTTTGGTTGTCCAGTTTTAATTTTAAATTCAAGTGATCATCTAGGAAAATTTGATTCAAAATTTGATGAAGGATTTTTCATTGGATATTCATCTGTTTAAAAAGCCTATCGAGTTTATAACTCTAGGACAAATGTTATACTTTAAACATTCAACGTTAAATTCCTTGAAAATTCATTTCCATCAGTTTCAAATGGTCCAGCTTGGTTATTTGATTTAGATTCATTGTCAAACTCTTTTCAATCTAACTTGTTTAATCAATCTAACTTGTTTGATTCTACAGGTAAGAAGAAACTTCAAGGAGATCTCGGCTCTTTAAGTGATGATTCAGATTCTGATGATATGGATGACTCAAGCCCAGATTATTCATTTTTTTCTTTTGTCAAAGACTCAATAATTTGGTTTAATAATAATGATCAATCTCATCAAGAGGAAGATCATTCTGTTTCAAAAGATCAAGAAGTTTCACAACCTATTCCTAATGATGGTATAGAAATTATACAACCTGAGTCTGGAACGTCATCTATTTCTGGAGATGCAGTTGATACGGGTAATCATGATTACTTCATCAACTCACTGACTCAAGTTCCCAATTTCAATCCACATTCTTTGAACCTATTGCATCAGCTTTCTAACTTGAACCAAACCAATCTGAATGAGACTCCAACATCTCGTATTCACAAGAACCATCCAACGTCTCAGATTATTGGTCCATTGAATGAGAGAACAACGAGAAGTAAATCAGAACAAGCAAATCTTTGCTTATACTCATGTTTTCTTTCTCAAATTGTTCCTAATAATGTTACCGAAGCGATAAAGGACAATAGTTGGTTTGAGGCTATGCAAGAAGAATTATTGCAATTCCACAAACAAGAAGTGTGGAATCTTGTGGATTTACCTGAAGGAGAAAATACCATAGGCACAAGATGGTTGTTTAGAAACAAATAGATGATCAAGGAATTGTTATTAGAAATAAAGCAAGACTCGTTGCACAAGGATACACCCAAGAGGAAGGAATAGATTATGATGAAGTATTTGTTCTAGTTGCAAGACTTGAATCAATTCGTATCTTCCTGGCTTATGCATCATTCATGAAATTCAAAGTGTTCCAAATAGATGTTAAAGGAGCTTTCTTGTATGGACCGATCACCGATGATGTGTATGTAAAGCAACCTCCGGGTTTTGAAGATTCGGAATTTCCACATCGTGTTTACAAGCTTAGTAAAGCTTTGTATGGTTTACATCAAGCCTCTAGAATCTGGTATGAAACATTATCACAGCACTTAATCCAACATGGATATACGCTAGGGAAAATCAATCCAACTTTGTTCATAAAGAAGGATGCTGATGATATCCTATGTGTACAAGTGTATGTCGATGATATCATATTTGGTTCTACAAGTCCAAAATTATGCAATGAATTTGAAGAAATTATGAAGTCACAATTTCAAATGAGTTCTATGGGAGAAATAAATTCCTTTCTAGGACTTCAAGTCAAGCAATCTGCAGATGGAATCTTCATTAATCAAGAGAAGTTCGTTGACAAACTCTTGAAGAAATTTAAACTGCAAGATTGTCAATCAATTAGAACTCCAGCTGAGGTAAACACCAAGATTGAGCCTGATCCGAAAGGAAAATATGTAGACCAAACTTTATACAGATCTATGATTGGTTCATTGATGTATCTTACTGCATCTAGACCTAACATAATGTATGTTGTTTGTGTCTGTGCTAGGTATCAATTAGACCCGAAGGAATCCCACTTAATTGCTGTAAAACAAATATTCAGGTATCTCAAAGGTAAACCAGCTTTAGGGCTATGGTATCCTTATGAAGGTAACTTTGAGCTACATGGATACACGGATAGTGATTATAGAAGATGTTGTCAAAATAGAAAATCAACTACGGGTGGTTGTCAGGTTTTAGGACCCAGATTAGTCTCATGGCAATGTAAGAAAAAAACAAATGTCTCTATTTCAACCGCAGAAGCTGAGTACATAGCTGCTTCAACAGGATGTTCTTAAATCCTTTGGTTACAAAACCAACTGCTGGATTACGGGTTCAATTTTCTTAAAACTCCAATTTACATTAAAAACACTGTTGTTATGTTCATTACAGCTAATCCTGTCCAACATTCAAAAACAAAACATATCAAGATTCGATATCATTTTCTCAGAGATAACTCTGAAAAAGGTTTAATCATTCTGATTCAAATTGCAACTGAAAAACAGTTGGCTAATCTTTTTACTAAAGCCTTCTTACCAGGACGGTTTGAGTATTTGGTAGAGTCAATTGGTCATATTAACCACATTTAAAAACGGGTTTTTGAGTATTTCAGTTAATTGAGTTAGAACCCTCTCTTACCTTAATAGGGCACAGCAAGAGAAACTATTAAAGTTAATTGCCTGATTGTATTTTGTGTGTGCATGTTTCTTAGAAAAAGCAAAACCAAATACAAAAATAGAAAATTAAAAAATCAAAAGATAAAAATATAAAACAAAAACTACAAAAAATAAAGTTTTTCTTTGTCAATTCATTATTTAGGATGAATTTGTCATTGCAATATGTGAGAAATGATAGATACATTAGTATAATCAGTTGCATACTTCACTCGATAACAAAGTCTGACGTGATCAGATATGATGTGCAAGTAAGTTCATGCAATTAGACTGATAAAGTAAATTCTTATGATTAAACTAAATCACTCATGCATTCATGTCTGTCTATCTTAGCACTAATGAGTAGTGTTGATTTCTCAAATTGATTGCTTGTTCAGACATAATCTCACACCTGGTGGTGATATGAATAACCATGCGCACTAATTATTTAAAGCATCTAACACTTCTCTGTTATGAGTCATCATAAACCTGAAGTGATGAGATATCCTTTGTTGTAAGTGATTATAGACTTGGATATTCTTACTGATGCAACAAGATGCCAATGTGTACAAACACCAAATGAGATCTAGTTATAGCATATGTCAGGTTAACAAGTTGAGAACAGTGACTTCTTGCATATCTTTATGAGAATTAACCTCTCTAAGTCTAAGTGTGACTGCATAATGTCATATCTAATTGTACCTTAATCAATCTAGGAATTGAAAAAGTAAGTGTGCTGAATATCTTGCTAAATGCACTCATTTTCTGTCCTTAGATCTCGTGTCCCCTTTGCTGCAGAAATGCTGACCTCGAACACACTTGATCAGGATTTATTCTCTGTCTATGACTATTCATCATTTTTTTTATTTCAATGTGCTGATCTTAACTGATATGATCTCACTATAGACATTGATTCAATTGTAAATATTAGATTTTTATTCTGCTTTAATTTTGATTTTTGCATGTTTTATGTGTGCAGGCATATTAACAATGATTAGTGTGATCTTCATGTGACAAATTCAAGAAACTTTAATGTTTTGTTAAACTAAAAAGTTTAGGGGGAGTAAAAAGAGTAAAAAAAAAGTAAAAGTGTCTAAGAGAAAATAATTCAAATTTCAAGATATGAAATAACAAAATTCAGTGTTTTGAATAGAAAGGATGAAGCTAAAAAGTTCAAGCATGTGTGTGTTTCACATAATGTAAAAATAAACCTGAAAAACATTTTAAAGTGGAAAAGCTTCTTGCAACAGTTTAATATGAGATTATTTGTTAAAATTAGAGACTAAAATGACGGGAAATTGTTTTTGAAAAATTAAAACAAAAAAAAAGGTCAAAACATAAAAAAAAATTAAAATTTTTAAATAAAAATAAAAGTTTGAAATGTCAAAAGTTCAAAATTGAGGGTCAATTATATAAATTTTGGGTGAAAGTCAAAATTTAACAAATTGTTTTAAAAAAATTAATATATGAATAGTACTAATGCTTTTAAATAGTGTTCAGGTGGAAGACTTGAAAATTATAAGTGTTACTCATGAAAGTTATCTCATGCGCCTAAACAGTGTTAAAAAGTCCAAAATTAGGAGCATGATGATTTTTTAGAATTTGTACAAGTGTTGGGCATTTCAGACATCCTCATGCACCTAAATAGTTGTCATAAGTATGAAATTTCTGGTTAATAGTCATGTGCTTCATCCATAATCATGCGCCTGCACAGTACCTGACTTTCAAGAATTGGGCGTATCAAGTGAAAAATTACTAAGTGATGGGCGTTTCAGCTAGACCCATGCGCCTGAACAGTGCAAAAGCGCCTAAACAGTGCTTATGCGTCTGAACAGTGCTCATACGCCTAACCTCATGCGCACAAACAGTGCTCATGTGCCTAACCTCATGCGCACAAACAGTGCTCATGCGCCTAAATACTTAGTGTAAAAATCAACTCCATACGTACAAACAGTGCTCATGCGCCTAAAAATTTCACTTACTATAAATACAACACTTTGTGATTTCAGTCTATTCATTCACTCAAAAACCCCTGACAGTGCTCATGCGCCTAAAAATTTCACTTACTATAAATACAACACTTTGTGATTTCAGTCTATTCATTCACTCAAAAACCCTGAACTCTCACACACGACTCTCGATTACAATTGACTCTTAGATTTTGATTAATTTATATTCTAAACTTATGTTCAATAGTGTTTATTTCTGATTCTAAACGTAATAACTAGAACAAATTTATACAAATTTCAAGTTTAAAGTTTGATTTTGGTTGGGCGTTTCAATGCTATACGGGCGTATGAACCATAATCGGTTGGAATATTTGAAATATGTGAAAAAAATGGAATTTTGAACTGAAATTGATGATTGATTTTTGATATAAACTTGATTTCGATCATATTGATACATTCAAATCAGATTTTCATGAAAATTGTTCCTGATGATGATTCTTCATGAGTCGAACTCTTGAAGATGAACAATAAATGTTTGAATTTTTGATAAAAATGAAAAATTGATCATAAATTCATGTTATAATTTGTTTTGAGAAGAATTTACTATATTAATGTGTTTTATATCATCTACATACTAACTTGAATGTAGTTTGTTCTTGAACAGATCATTTGAACACTTAGAAAAAAACTTTTAAGTGCAAGTTAGATTAAAAATCTTTAAAACATACTAATTCTTTAAATTTCAAAAGACATTCATTGATTTTAAGTGTTAAAATTCAAAGTGTCTAAATTTCTTGTTTCATTTTTGCAGATGGATGAGTTAAAGTTTGAGCCAAAGCATAATGTAGCAGCATTATTAAATGAAGAAGTACAAGATGTTGTTAGCTATGAAAACTAAGTATGTATATGCTATATGCTATCAACTAGTCATATATGCACGATTGATAAAGAAATTTTGGAACACAACCACAGTTGAAATCAATGATGATGGTAGAAAAGTTGTAAGGGGATTTATAACAAATGTTAGAATGATTGAAGTTTTTGAAGATTCAATTAGAGAAGCATTGAGATTGGGACACAATGACCCAGAAGACTTAGCCAAATTATCTTCTAATGAATGTAGAGAAACATTCATGGCGATGGGTCACCCAGACAATTTCCTAAAGAAACAATTTTTCAGAGCACGAGTTTACAACCATTGGAAGCTATTATGTTATATTCTAGCACTGCATGTCAAAAAGAAGTGCAGGATGGAATTCATTTCCAGTTGACATAGCATCTCCTATTATAGCTCTTGCAACTAACAGAAGGTTTAACATGTCAAAATGGATTCTTAGTGGTTTCATTTTTAATCTTGAGAAAGGAATCAGGAATAAGTACTTGATGTATCCTAGATTCTTACAAATGATAATCAATGAAGAGCATCCAGATATTCATGTTCATGGTGTTGGTGGAGAAATAATGATAATGGAACATATGTCAGAGATATCTTACAAAAGACTTGCTATGATCACAGGTGCACAAAATGTACCTGTGTTTGAATACATGAGAAATGTTGCAAATGACGAGGTGGATATTACTATAGATCACTTTCATTTGATTGAGGAAGAACCAATTGATCCAAATGATCTTATTGAAGAAATACCTCAAGAACAATCTGATGATGATGAAGATAAAGGTGATGATGATGAGAATGATGATGATGAAGAAAGTTCAAGTTCTTCTTTAGATGATGATGATAACAATGAAGGTGGAAATGAAGGTAATGTTATGGAAGTAGTTCATGAAGAAGTACATGAAGCTGATCAAGAAACTAATGAAGTTAATGAAGAAGTTATTGAAGAAAGTCATGAAGATGTTAATGAAGTAGATCAAGCTGAAGATGTTGTTAAAGAAAGTCAAAATGTTGAGGAGATTATGGGAATGATTCAAGAAATTGTTAAAACTGAAGAACAAGTTGAATTCAATGAAAGTGTTCATGAATTTGAAGTATTTGAAGCTGAGATACACAATGAATTTGTAAGCTTGCCTCAACAAGATACTCATGTGGCTGAAGAAACAAATTTTCAGCAGATTATTAAAGAGTTGAAAGAAGAAAACTCTAAGCAATTGAAGCTTATAGAGGAATTAAAAGAAGAAAAGAGATGTTGAAAGAAGATCTACAAAAGAAAGATGAAGTAATTGCTGATATTAAGAAAAATAAAGAAGATAATGTAAAAACTTTTAAAGTTATGATGAAAGATTATGATCTGATGGAAGAAAGATTCAATAAGTTGAAAGAGGAAACAGAAGCTTTAAAAGAAGAAATAGAAAGAATAAAAGAAAGTCAAAAGTCTTCGTTTCTAGAACTTATGATTATTTCCGAAATCACTCCAATAGATGTTGAAAAGATAGATGAAATAGATAAAGGTAAAAGGAAAATTGATGATATAGATGTTTCAGTTTTACCTGAATCATCATCAAAAGTGCAAAAGATTGTTGATGAACCTACAAGTGAAGAAGAAAAAGAGTCAGATATTCAAGAGACCATAGGAGCTCTTGAGGATCTAGAAGCTGAGTTTGGTGATGGCTGGTATGATGAGGTTTTAGAAGATGAAGATTTAGTTGAAGCTAATGTTGATGAAAATTTTTCTCCAATTGAGACAATACAAGAAGATGTACCTATAGACATTGAAAACAGGTATAACTATTTAATCAAGATGAAGTATAATCAAGTATTTCTTGATGGATTAATAGTATCTCAAATTAATGAAGAGTTTGAGAAGTGTATTACTGCTGAATCTGTTGCTCCTATTGATCCTGACAAGATAACTGTAGAGCATGGGGAGTGGAATCCTCTTTAACAGAGCATAAATATTGAGGAACTTTCAACATCTGAGTTACATCATCCTAATCCAGATGACATGAATGTAACTGCTTTAAGAATGTAGCTACAATCAAGAAGTTATCCAAGGAAGAAGCTTAATAGATTACAAGCAGAATCTTTAAGAAATTTGGTAAGAAGTTTTCAAGCAACGGAGAAGCAAACTGTCACACCCTCGCTAAAGCGGAAACACGAGAATGCGACGGACGGGATCGTCATAACACATTGGGGGTTTAAGAGAATGTCTAAAGGTATTCTTCGTACATGGGTCATGACGTCACCCGATACATAGGAACACATGTCAAGTATAGTCAATACCAAAACGTCATACCATTAATGCAACAGTAAACCAAGGTCCCATACGGGAACAAACCAACACAATCACCAAAACAATACCAAATTAAAATCCAATAAAATTACAATCCATAAGACCAAACATTTCAAAACATGTCCCAAAAGTCTCATGAAACATCTAATGCTCCCAGAGGAGCGGTCTCGTCTAAGTCCACAGCCCAACACCTAAGCTTCATTACCTGAAAAGACATGCTCTAAAAAGTCAACATACGTTGGTGAGTTCACAGGTTTAAAGGTACAAATATTTTGCCGTGTATAACATGTATAAAAAATTGTAAGTGAATGAAGTACATAGCAGTCAAGATATCAACACAAGTTCTAACTCAATCCAAGTCCAAGACCATTCCAGGTCCAATACAAGTCCAAAGTCCAAGATCATTCCAGGTCCAATACAAGTCCAAAGTCCAAGACCATTCCAGGTCCAATATAAGTCCAAGTCTAACACATCCGGATTATATTCACCCAAGGGCAAGCCCCGGCCAAGTCGGTCTCGACTAGTATACCGACAACATGGGTGGGGGTATCAGCCCGTTAGTACTAACAATACTTCTCCATGACGTCCAAATCAACAAGTCTAAGAACAAGCACAAGCACAAGCACAAGTACACACTCATGATTGAATACCTAGACTCAACCCATGACCCAACCACATACAATGTCCTGAAATATTTCTTAAAACACGGCATAGTCCAAAAACATGAGCATGTTTTTCCCCCAAGTAAAATACATTAAAAGGGGCCTTGAAACTCACCTCGAAATAGCAAATTCTCAAAGTCCAAATCCCACAATACACAGAGCAATCACTAAAGTACAATACACAAAAGGATTACCATAGCATAAAATGACCACATGGGTGCAATCCTTTTAGTCCGGCCCTTAACGCTAATCAAGGTTTTCCATTGTCACACTTATTAATTTAATTATTTTGTAAAGACATTTAATCAATTTTATATGCAAAACTTGTCTTAATTAAGATTATTTAGTCCCAACCTTACTTTTAAGTTTACCAAGGTAATTCAGCATATATATCTGATCGCGCATCAGTCTTGTATAGGCTGTTTGGAGATCGAAACGATAACGAATCATTGCATAAAAAGTGTCGTTTGAAAGAAGATACTTTAATTTAAACACCAGAAAAAGAATCATGTTCGTTTGACAAAATATGAGGAAGTTATGACTCAAAGAATACAGACTAATCTGCTGCCCAGATTCGTCAGTTTTGACCTTCAGTTTTGTTTACTACGTTTGGAGAGCCAAACGATGTCGAAACGACAGAAGGCCACTTGGGTTAGTTAGAGGACTCATATGGCTTAAATTTAGACCCAGAGTTTGCCCCAATTGGGCGTATTTCGACCAAGTTATCACACGAACAAGATGACTCATTTTCCTGACAGCAAGCTGTCCAGATTGTTAGTTTCGTTCCGTTGCGTCTCAAGTCCCAATATGCACCCGTTAACAACCCAAATATGTAAAAATGCTTTCATTCCAGTTTCAAGTTGTCATGAAATTCAATTAACCACTTTGTTTACTTAATTTTTCCAGTCCCAAACAGTTGTTAGTTTCTTATGTTGGGTTAATCTTAATCGGGTTTAGTTCACGGGTCACGGGTCCGACGAGTCATGGTTTCACGTGGGTTTTAGATTTGAGTCAGATCCAAATGTGCAACAGAAGTCTTCCATATTATTCACGTTTGTTTAATTGTTTTAACTAGAGTTTAATTATGTATGAATGAGTCAATAGTTTGACCAAGTAAATAGGTGGAAACGTGTGAAAGTGATAGACTTGGAGTCTGTTTGTTTACGTAATTGTAGGATTAGTGGGTGCATGTGATTGCCTATAAATGGCATGTTTTGTTTATGGAAATGAGAAGTGAGTTTTTCTTCTTCAAAATTTACTCCCACATATATACGTGAGTGTGTACCGTGTGTGTTTCAAAAGGGGCCTGAACCAACATCTTAGTCTCCCGGTTTGCAACTTTAAGTGATAGTTTCATTGTTTCGATTTGTTCAACCCATCCATTCTTTCAAGGAACAATTTTTAATTATTTCAAAACATTTTACAGGTCCAAAACTTTGATTAAGGACAGATCATCCAAGGTTACAACCCAATATTTTAGATTCGATAACCAAGCAAGTTCAAGAATTAGGGTCTTTACCAATGGCGAATCCGACTATCGTAACGCTAAGATCTTCATGATCTAGCACCCAAAACCAATAATGAGAGATTATTAGATGAAGATTTTGAATATAGATGATGAATATCATCGATTCTAGAGTAAAACTAGAAT
Source organism: Flaveria sonorensis (assembly GCA_025506505.1). NCBI lineage: Eukaryota > Viridiplantae > Streptophyta > Magnoliopsida > Asterales > Asteraceae > Flaveria > Flaveria sonorensis. The sequence continues at coordinate 27,742,356 of CM046435.1, read as the reverse complement.
TAAACTTCATCAAAAACGATTTCCACTTACCGTAGCTTTGAAGACGAATGTATCTAGCCTAGTTTAAGATCTTGGATGCCTTGCTTAATTGAAACTCAATGGATGGCTCAAGTAATGCAGAATTTTTGAAGGTTTGATGAAGAAGAAAAGAGAGGATTTAGGTGTTGTGGCGGCTAGGATTTCAATAGAAATTCTTTGAGTTGTAAAAGTGAGGCCAAGCAAAGGGGAATACCCCCCTTTAACCATTTGCAGCCGAATGAAGGGAAGGACAAGGGACTTCGGGCCCTTGGCCCGTTTCATCCAATTCCATCTCGTCTTGAACTGTGTGTCGACTAATTTTTACGTTTTTGAATTCAATGCGCGATAACGGTTCCAACGAGCTATCACATGCCCTAGGATTCGGATAGTTTATATTTTTAGAATCAATTTAAGTTTATTTACCAGGCTTTAGGCAAAGCCCATGGATGTATAGTTAATTGGGTTATGGTGAAGTTTCGTGTTTTACATTTTAGGAAGAACCTTGATTGGGCTCAATGCATAGGGCCTCAGACAATAACAAGCCCAATAGTCACATAAAGATATAAACTCCAGGCCCATTATAAAAAAGTAGGCCCATTAGACCAAAATTGGGCCCAACAAGAAAAGAACCATAAATCAAGACCAAGCCCAAATAAAGACAAAAGTCTAAGTAAAAAGTCAAAATTCAAACCAATGCCAAAGCCAACGTACCTATTTTGGTGACAGATGTCACAGTATCCCCAAGTTGAAAGAATTTCATCCTGAAATTCAACTAGAGTCATCAACTGCACTGCCATCCGCAAATAGGTGATGGTACTTAGTCCTCATTCTGTCTTCTCTTTCCCAAGTAAACTCAGGGCCTCTCTTTGAGTTCCATCTTACCTTCATAATCGGGATCTTGCTTCATTTCAACATCTTTATTTCCCGGTCCATGATCTCTAACGGTTCTTTGACGAATCGAAGTTTTTCATCCACTTGAATTTCCTCAAGTGGCACAAGCAATGCCTCATCAGCGAAACACTTCTTGAGATTTGAAACATGAAACATGTTATGTATGCCGTTCAACTCTTGCGGCAATTCCAGTCGATATGAAACAGGACCAATACGTTCAATAATCTTGAACGGACCAATGTACCTCGGTGCTAACTTGCTCTTCTTGCCAAAACGAAAAATGCCTTGATTGTTACATTTTAGGAAGAACCTTAATTGGGCTCAATGCATAGGGCCTCATACAATGACAAGCCCAATAGTCACATAAAGATATAAACTCCAGGCCCCTTATAAAAACATAGGCCCATTAGACCAAAATTTGGGCCCAACAAGAAAAGAACCATGAATCAAGAACAAGCCCAAATAAAGACAAAAGTCTAAGTAAAAAGTCAAAATTCAAACCAATGCCAAAGCCAACGTACCTATTTTGGTGACAGATGTCACACAAACAAATAAAATGATTGTACTTGACATGGATAATCCACAATATTTAGAGATAACAAAGAGAACGAGGACTTTAAAACCTCAAGAGATTAAATCCATGGCGATGAAGAGTAGGGTGTATGAAAGAAGGAAAGAGCTAATGAAAATGTTTCCTGAAACTGAGAGTCAAGCATATCAAGTTTCAGTTGTACTGAAGCAATTATGGAATAAAGCTCGAACAACAGGTGATTTGGTTCGTAATGTGTTACAAAAAGGACAATCAATTTCAGAGTTGCTTAATGCAATGATTGTTCCTGACACAACCAAGGATGTAAAGATTGTGGCGTGGAAATACGACGAGATATTTGATGCATTTTTTATTAAAAGAGTTAATTCAATTTGTGATGTATATCATTTTTTCTTGAGCATTATAAAGCTACCTGTTCAAGATTTGAAGGAGTTGAATAAACTACCTTTAATCAATACGACTAGAGCAAGTCGAGGAGAAAATTTTGTACAATTATTGAATAGAGGTATAAGCAGAATGAGTTCATTTTTGCAAACGAGATGTGACCAAGAAGATAAAAAATATTTTCAGTCATTGAAAAAGAAAAGAAAAGATGGTAATAAAGATGTTGGAGAAGAAAAATTTTTGGATGTTTTTAGCGATCAATACCTTGAGAAGGTAACTAATCCTGGCTTGAAATTTATTGATGGAACTCAAAAGTCGAAACCAATTTTGAGATGGTTCTACAACGGCGATACGTTTGAGTTAAAGTTAGTTCGAGATCTAGACGATTGGAATCGTTACATGATTTCATTGTTTGGTGTATTCGAATTGAAACTCTTACATCCTAGCTACATCTCATTTTTGTCCATTCAGAAGTTTGAAAGAGTTGTACCAAAAATTGCAGAAAATGACAAAATGTATTTCTTGTTAATTATCAAAGTCATGAATGCTGCTATGGAGAGAATATCTCTAAGAAAAGCCTTAGCTTATGCAAACATAGTTAAGAAGGATGTCAAGAAAATAGAATTCATGAGGATCTCGATCAAAGGAGTGTTGGAAATCCATTCCAAAGAGTATCCAAAGCCAATTGAATTTTATGCTAATATTGATATTGCAGGTTTATCTAAAGAAACATTGGAGGTGATGAATAAAATGGAAATCAAGACGAATGAATCAAAACCAGAGCAAGGTATTTTAGCGAGCAAGTTCAAGTCTGCCATTGCTAAAGCCTTGAGAGAGCAAGAAATGTACAAAGAGAAGCTGATCTTTAATATTAAAGAAGAACCAGAATATTTTTTTGATGCATGAAGACAAAAGAGAGAAGATAAAAGACAGTATATTGAAGAATGAAGAAGACTGAAGACAGAAGACTTTTGAAGTCATAAGATAGAAGATTGATGATTTTGAAGACTGAAGACAATGTCAATCTTAGGGGGAGTATTGTAGAAGCCTCTCGAAGATTAACATTTAGTCTTTATTAGTCTTTGTATAGTTTTTGTCATAGTTTAGGGACTTATTGTGTAAATATATGTTCCTTTCTGTTTTGTTTGATAGTATAAATAGCATAGTATGTATTGTGCATACAGTACCTCAGAATCAGTTGGAACAAATTGTAACTGTTTTCTTACACTTGTACTTTCTATGCTTACTATCAATGAAAAACTATGATTTTTTCTGATTTGTTTGCATTGAATTGATTACTTGTGTTTGTTTTGATTGAATTGTATCACAATATCATCATGGATTGATCCATTTTGATCCTATAAGAAGCAAGAGGAACTATATAGCAAACAAAAAGGAGCTAGAGTTAAGACAGGGTTGGGTTGTAGTGAAACCACTTATGTTTACCCACCTCCTAGCACCTTTTGCTATTCTTCAATGCCTACACCTCACCCTACAAATGATTTAATTCAGAAGGATACTAACAGTTTGTTTGCAGGTTTAGAAGGGGTGAATCATAAAGAGGTTTGGGAAGATTATGATTACGGAGGAAGTAGAGGTATTGGAAGTTGTAGTTCCATTTCTTCATATTTCAAAAAATCTATTGTAGACAATAGTTTTAGTAGCATAGATTGTAGTTTGGATAGTTTACATTCAAGTTGTTCTCATTCCAAAATGTTTGAATCAAATGGAGTTGATGTTTCTGTTGGAAATGATCTGCCTAAAATACATATTGAATTGATGTGGCTAGTACGTTATGATCCAAGTCGGGTCATACCCAATAACGAGCTAGACAAACACCAAAGATATTTGTTTTATGATATGATCATATAAATAAATATTAGAATATTTGGAAATTGGGTTTCCAAATATTTACACTTGTGTTGTAAATGAATTATATGGATAATTTATTTTAAAGAGAGATGAAAATTACTTCATCCGCATTTGTTTAAAACAGCCGCATTTGATGTGGTTGAACAAATGCAGATGTTGTTTACTCATCCGCATTTATAAATATGGATGAAGAAACCCAATCGGCATTTGCTTATGAAAGAAATGCGGTTAAGCATTTTTGGAAATGCTGATTGAAACATTCATCAGCATTAACTAATACGGATGAACATTTTTGGAAATGCGACCAAATTACTTCATCCGCATTTACAAATGTGGGAGAACAACTTCATCCGCATTTACAAATGCGGATGATATGTGAAGAAATGCGGATGGGTTAAAGGGGCTGGGCCCACCCATTTTTCTCTCCTGAATTTTATGTTTCCAAGACATGCAATATAAGATTGCATTCTGATCTCTCTGATAACTTAACCTTTTGGTAAAACAAAAAGTGTAGAACTCCCTTTTTTTCTCACCATCGGTCAAGAGAAAAGTCAAAGTTTTCACAAGTGAAAAATCCTAGCAAACCGGTGTTCTTGTTGATGGCTCGTGGGTAGACCTGCTTGAGGCCTCCTATTTTGGAAGCTACCATCTTCATTCACCTTCTGCCGACCTAACTGTTGAAGGTAGTTTTTCAAACCTTCTATGGTTGTTTGTAAGCATGATTTCATATATCGATCCATATGGGGTTTTAACAGATAAATATAAAAATGTTTTATATATATGCTAACTGTAACAAGTTTTTAAACTGATATTCCGCTGTATTTTCTTTTTTATATGGATAAAATAGATCTGATAAACTTGTTCAAAACCCAACAATGAAGTTTCAAGTGTTAATGGAAAAGTTGGTGTTCTCAGTAAAGGCCATAAAATTTCTTCAAAAACAAACTGTTTTGAAAAATTCATCTCTCTTCCCGTCCCTACGTTCACTCCTATTCGAATCTCTACACCAAGTGAAACAACATCCTCACATGATTCTAAAATTTCAAAAATAAGAGAATTTACAAATCATGATAGATCATTTGACTTAGAAAACAAATCACAAGAAGTGCACGTCACTTACAGTGATTGTGATTATCTTATGTCTGAGTGTGAGGAAGAGGTTATCATGGATCATGTTCCAATTCAAAAGGATAAAAGAAAAGGTTTAAAATCTCATTGCTTCTACTGTGGAAAAGATGATCATGTTGTTAAGCATTGTGTAACTCTCGAAACTTCGGTCAAATAAAAAAAATAAAAGTATCAAGAAGAAAGCAAAAAGAAGCCAAAGATGAGGGGTGTTTTGAGTAAAATTACACAAAAGGAAAAAGTTCACTTTATATGGGCATGGCTGCCTATATCACTCCTGCTGCTACTGTGTTCAACCGAATCAGAAGAAGAAGAAGCTAAATTCGATTTCCCTCGGTTTCAAGGAGAAGAAGAGGCTGATTCTCGCTTGTGGTTAGTGTTCTTTGTATTTTATGGTTCGGTTTGTTGGGTTTTGACCATGAAACCGATTTATATGTGTTTATGTGTTTTGTTGTTTGTTTTTGCTGTTTTAGGCATTTGAACTCTTGTGCACACGAGTTTGGAGGAGTTTTGCTTGTTTGCTACGCTAGGTGAGTTCTAGACCCTGGTTTTATGTGTTTTAAACTTCTTTGGGGCTGAAAATGCATGTTTAAAAGGTTTTACAGCTATTTTATGTTTTACCGTATGTATATGGTTGTGTTGGTGCTTTATGGTGGTTTATGTGCGGTTGATGCTTGTGATATTGAGTTTAAGCTTCAAACAGATGGATAAGCATGATTGGTTAGGACTGTTGGTGTTTTTCGTGGTTGTATGCCTGCTCTAGATGTTAAGCATGTTAGATCCATGATAAGTATGTGTTAGATCAAGGATTGGGGACTGAATAATTGCATAAGTGCATTTGCAGGTTGGTTAGTTCATCCGCATTTAAGTACTTTGTTCATGCGCATTGTTGTTTGTTCATCCGCATTTGTAGTTGCTTATGCGCCTAAGTGTTCTTCCGCATTTCTTTTGTTCATGCGCATTTGTTGTTTGTTCATTCGCATTTGTAGATGCTTATGCGCCTAAGTGTTCTTTCGCATTTCTTTTGTTCATGTGCATTTGCTACAGTGTTCATGCACATTTGTTACAGTGTTCATGTGCATTTGTTACAGTGTTCATGCGCATTTTTTCAATCATTCGCATTTGTTCTACCAGCATTTAGTTGGACACTTGGAATAATCTGAAGGCATTCATCCGCATTTGTATTGTTCATCCGCATTAGTATTGTTCATCCGCATTAGTATTATTCATCCGCATTAGTATTGTTCATCCGCATTAGTTACTGTTCATCCGCATTTGTCTAAGGACTTAGGATTTTTCCGAAGCTTGGGAAGTAGAATGTAGCGGGTAAGTTCTGGAATGTTTTACTAGTTCATGTCTGTTGTGGTGATGCATGTTGTGGGCTGTTGATGATGCTTTATACTATGTATAATATGACTTTATGTGGTGTGTTTATATTCGTATGCGTAAAGTATTATCGTAAAGAAAGTGAAAGATTAACGTTAATAATGAAGTGGAACATAAGAAAAGTATGAAAAGTCTTGCAAGCAAAGGTTGAGGTGAGTGACTGTGTTGTCACAAAAGACTTGTATGCCAAAAATGAGGTGAGTGACTGTGTTGTCACAAAAGACTCGTAAACCAAAGTTGAGGTGAGTGACTGAGTTAATGAAAGATAATTAAGTCTATACCTTGATGTATGTATGATGAATGCTCACACGTAAAAGTAAAGGACCTTTTTTGTTGAAAAAGATATTTTCATATACAACTCCTACTAGGTATTTTAAACGTTTTAAAACTAGAACTCACTCAGCAACGCTGACTTTTATGTATTTTCAGTTGGTAGGTAATTGTTGTTGAGGGTGGCACGCGGGGGAAGCTACTCGGCAGGGCAAGATCGGCATCCATTCATCTTTAATGATATTGTTGTTTTGTAATGCAACGAAACAGGGTCTTTTGTAATTCAAGAAAACAATGATGTATTGCTTAACAACGTTAATTATTAATAGAATGAATGCTTTTTATTAACTTAATTCCGTTGTAATATTTTATGAAATGTGTGATGTTTAATGTTTTATGATATGATTGACCAACTGTGAGGTCTCCGGGAACGGGGCCTTACACATTGCCTAGAGGTTGTAAATAGGAATGTAGATAACTGTTCTTTAGGAAATAGAATAAAACATTTCGTGGATAGTTTTTTTTGTACAAATTTGTGAAAATCTCGATAATCGTAGGATCGTTGCCATTTATCAGATCTATGCTGCGGAATCTCACAGAATTGTTGATGATTTCAAGTGAAGATATGTTGCAAGATTTAATGTATGATGATGAATGAATGATGAACAATTCAAGAACACGTATTAATAAAAATTTCATTCATTCATATGGATGATGATGCTAGGAGATTATAAAGGGAGTTTGTAAGAAAATTCTCACTCACACACACTCAACCTAATTGTTTCTCTCTCTAGACTAATTCTCTCTTCTTTGTTATTGTTTAGTCCTTTTTTTTGGAATATAAATGACTACACTCAGTCTATTTATACTCTTTACATAAATGAACAAAATTACATTTAAGCCCTAATGATTACACAATATTCTTATAAGTCTGATAAATTCTTTGTTGCTGATGCGTGACTGCCGAGTGGTACGTCACTCTGGACGACTGCTGATGTTGACTGCTGACTTTGACCATGACCAAGTTTGACTTTGGTCATTTTTCTTTTTTTGATCATATTTTCAGCGTAGTTTCACCGTGTCGGTTTTGGTAATCATCGTGAGATTCGGCAATTAGGTTTTGGTAAGTATCATCTTCAAATAGTCCAACAATACCCCCCTTTAAGATGATGCTGCCAAAACCTTATGATTATCAAAACCTTGGATGTTTATTGATGTGCAGTCTTGAAGTGCAGTCTTCTCCCCCTTTTTGGTAGCATCTTCTTAGAAGCTTCAGAAAAAGGCATTAAGAAAAACACTTTGTTTCAGCATATACTGACTTTGTTTCGGCACTTGATGGATGTTTCATCAGCTTGATCTTCTAGTCTCATTTTGAAGACTTGAAAATACACCCATTTGCAAACACTATGGATTGCACAGGTAGCAATATCTGATGCTTTATCTCAACTTCAGAAGTGAAGGAGAAGCATCAGGCATTCTTCAGACTTGACATATGCTCTCCCTCAACAAAAGCTTTGAAGGGTGAGGAACTTTTGTGTATGAGACACCAAGAGGAGGATTCATAGTTCTTAGCAACTGGCAGGAGATATTTGAAAGAAGTAAGAGTGTTCACTTAACATCTTGAACTGAATGAGAAACTCAAGCATGTTATGCAATTCATCAACTGCAAAAGTCTAAATCCTCTCGGTAGAGGTATTGCATGGAAGTTTCACTCCTAAATCAATAACACATGTAAATCTACCAAAACTAAGAAAAATACTAGAAATGACAAATCTTTTTAGAATTTTATATTTTTCAAAATTATAATCTTTACAAGCATGAATCCTTCAACTACAATGAGATCATACTAATCCAAAATCCTCTACATCTAAGAATGTTTAATGTTTGATGAGCATAGACAAATAACAAAGTTGATTGTAAGTATGTTTGTCCACTTAAACTCTTGCAAGGATCTATTTTTAACACTTTGTGATATTTATCATGTTTTGGTTTGATTAGATATGCTTATTAAGTACCCCACACTCAGAAGTATGGAAGAATAACCCTCCTCATGAAATGCAAAGTAGCAATTTATTACAACTTGAACCAGGCTACTTAGAGTATAAATTCTTAGGTCTAGATCTTTTGTATAGGTTTAGATGGTGAATCATTTCTTGTAATGAACTTCCGTAGTTCTTTATCATTTTATAATGCATGAAATATATGTTAACCTAAATATTATGTGTTGACTTTATGTGATTGCAGGAAAAGATCATACTTGGTTAATTTGGAAAAATTAACAAAGTACAAGAACAACTGTGGATGAAAAATTTTGTTCTTCCGTAGATGTTCTCCGTAGCACATCTGAACAAGTGATATGCATCCGCAGATCTCTTGTAGAAGCTCAACATCTATTGAAGAACAAGTCCTGAAGTGAAGTAGCTGCTGCGGAAGATGGGAGTTTGCTCCTAAGGATGAAGTTCAAGAATAAAGGACCAAATTCCTACGAAAGACCAAATTCCTACGAAAGACCAAATTCCTATGGAAGACCAAATTCCTATGGAAGACAAACTTCCTATGGAGGAACAACTTGCATGAGCACTCATCAAGTACCAACACATGATCAACAAGTAGCAGCCTGAAGTGATGTCATCAAGTCAACATCTACGGAAGACTTGCTTTCTGTCGGAGGACTTAGGATGTCATATTTGGAATGTTACGGCTGTAGCCTCCACAAATAGGAAAGTTACAGTTTCCATTGTAAATCGTGAATCCCTCTGTCTTTAAATATAAGGCAAGGATGCACTCATTATGATATAGACATACGCTATTGATAGACGATTCATAAGCAATCGATAGCAATCAATAGGTGATTGAATACGTGATTGAGAGATATCGATACTAAAATAGTGAGTCACTTATTCATAGAAACAATATCAATCAATTTTTCAATCAATAAAAATACATCAAGAACATCATTGGAGATCATAAGATCACCAAAGCATCATTAGTCATTGTAATCGATTTTGTATCAATAAAAAACAATTGAAACAATCTTTTGTTGCATTATATTGTTCTGTTTTCAATTTTTTTATACTTTGTTAGTCGATTTTGATCACAAACAATTAAATTAAAAATCAAATATTGATAATTCCATGATCTTTATTTGTTCAATCAAACTGATAATTCTTGATTCGATCCTTGGATTCACAGGTGGTATCAGAGCCTCGTGCTCATTGATCTAGATCAATTGATCTATGAGTTTGATTTTTTTAATTGAATGTTTGTTTTATCAAATCATCACAATCTTTTTATATAGATCATTATTCACTGTTCCATTGCTCGATTAATTTCGATTTGCATCAGAATCACCTTTGATTCGTGGATTTGTGTTATTGTGTGATATTTTAAGCATGTTCTATCAAGTTTGAACAAAACCCATCATCATCTAACATTTTTAATTTCAAATTAACTGAGAATATATTGAGCGATATGTCTAATTTTGACCATCTTCTTATTTAATTAAGAGTGTGTTATTAATTAGTTCGTTCACCACAGAAGTCATTAATTCCAAGGAATTTTTGTCTTAGTTGATTTGATATCATCATTATCAGTGGTTTGTTATTGCTGTGTTAGTGTATTTGCATTGTTTTTTACACATTCATAGGATATTAGATCAACTGATAATTTTGATAATTAACACAGACAATCAACATGAGCAATTCAATGGTTGGAGCTTATCAACCTCCGAAGTTGGAGAACAAATCTGATTTCAAAACATGGAAAATCAGATTCAGGAACCACGTCAACTACATAGATTTTGATTTATGGGTGTCCATTACTGAAGGTCCTTACATTCCACCTGCTTTAGGACCTGATTATAATGATAACAACCAGCCCATAAGCCTGAAAGATCTATCTCCTGATGATGCCAAGAAAGTCAAAGTTCACATCAAGGCATATAATATGCTTAGCATGGCCCTACTTGAAGACCTCCTAATTAGATGTGAAGCATACAAAACAACCAACTCACTGGGGAAAATTCTTCACACCTTGTGTGAAGGCAGTGATGAAATCAGAAGTATCAGGAAGGATACCCTGCGTTCACAGTATGAAACATTCCATCATATTCCAGGTGAATCCGTCCCTCAACAGCTCCACAGATTTATGTAACTTGTTATTGAGATGAATATTCTTGAGTTGAAGTACATTAATGAGGAGCTAAACAAAAAGATGCTACATACCTTGCCTGAAAGTTGGACACAAACTATGTCTATGTTCAAAAATACATTGATCTAAAGGCAATTGGACTAGATACTTTGGTAGCCAAAGTAGAAGCATTGGAGTTGGATGAGAAAACCAGAAACAAGAGTTCAAAAGCTCCTATTGCACCATATCAATTCAATGAAGCTAAGAATGTTGGAAGTTCTTTTATTTCCAATGGTGATGAAGGAAGCTCTTATGCTGAAAGTGATGATGAAGAAGAAGCTACTTTCTATGCAGCAAAGTCTTCCAAATCTAACTTTCAAAGCAGTTCAAACAAGAAAAAAAAAGGGAAATCTAATGATTCTAAAAGCTCAACAGCAAAGGGATCATCAAACAACAAAAGCAACAGCAAATCTATACCAATCACTGTGGTTCTAGAAACAGAAGAACAGAAAGCAGCATTTGCAGCATTCAGTTCAAGCTTTCAAGCTTACTTGGGTAGTACTCTGACTCCTACTCACATCTGCCAACATGACCTGGAAGAACTTCATCCTGATGAAGTGGAAGAGATGGATCTACAATGGAAAATAGCCATGATTGCTTACCGGGCCAAGATGTACATGAGAAGGAACAAAGGACTATCTGTTACAGGAAGAACAACAAAGATCGGTGTTGACAAATCAAAGGTGAGGTGTTATAAATGTAATTTGTATGGTCATTTCTCAAGGGAAAGCAATAACAATCAGCAATCAACAACAGGCAACAGACAAGCAAATCAGAGAAGTTTCAAGCAACCTCAGCTAACAAACTCATCTCCACTAGCCACAGGTTCTTCAACAGGTACCAGTAACTCTAAAGAAACTGGTTTGATTATTTTGCAGGATGGAACTTATGATTGGAGCATGTATGAGAAGGAAGTCCAGGAGGAAAATCAAGCACTGATGGCAAACTTGGAGAACACAGTTCCACCTATGGCCGGATAGGTAAGGGACAGGTTATGTTCACCAATATGTGTTGAAGAGGTAGAGAGATACAGGGTCCATGCTTAACAATTGGCTGATAAAGTCAAAGAAACAATGATTTTAAATGAATCTCATGTAAGAGAACATAAATTGTATCAGGACAAAATCACTTCCTTGCAAAAGGATTTAGATAAACTTGTGTCTGAAAACTATAATCTGAAAGCACAAGTTGAGCATCTGACCACCTCTTTAACCAAGTCCATGTCTGATCATGCATCTACTAAAGTGAAACTTCAGAAGTTCCAATTATCATCAAAGCAATATATGAAACTGTTAAATTCTCATATTGAATCAAAGAACAGGTATGGGTTGAGATTTAATGCTGTTGCACCACTAGTGAATGATAATTACACCACACTACCTGAGTCAATGATAAACAGTTCATCAAATCATCTTGTGTCAAGCACCAAAACTAAATCAAAATTTGAAAATAATGAAGTGGTAAATGGTGAAGATACTCAAATCTGTGAAACTAATTCATCTGAATCTAAATTTTCAAAACAAAATGAATCAGAATTTGACTTTGATGACTGTGATGATCTGGATGAGGTTGATGAGCCTAATGAACAAGAATGTGCTGGGTTGGGTAAGGAAAAGAATGTGGTAATTGAACCTATAATTCCCAAAGTCCTTAAGGAGAGCAGGCTACCTTATCCCCCAAAACAAAGAAATTTGTTGAAGACCATCTACAAAAGAATTGGTCAGCTTAATGAAGGAATTCAGGAGCTCAACAAAAAGCACAAAAGTCAGTCGGCAAAAAGAACTACGGAGGAAGAAGAGAAAAACACTTTAGCAGAACACTTGCGGAAGAAGAAGACTAGTCCTCACACATCCGTAGAAAAGCAAAGGAAAAATTTTCCAAAGTCAACTTCCGTAGAAAATCTGCGGAAGAAGCTTTCATCCGACTCAAAGTCAACTTTCATAGAAGATCTATGGAAGAAGCAATCATTTGAATCAAAACAGTCATCCGTAGAAGATCTACGAAAGAAGAAAACATTTGCTTAATCACAAACTGTCAAGAAAGTAAAGAAACCACAAAGAGATGTGAATCCTCAGCAACAACAAGAAGATACTTCAGCTGCAAGATTGAAAGAATATTGAAAAAGAAGTAGAAGAAGACAGTGGAGTCTAATAGTGAAACTGAAGAAAAATACTGCAAGTGGTGTGACGTGTATAATCACAACACAGAAGATTGTTATTTCAGCAGCTATTGTTCCATATGTAATATGAACAATCATATGACTTCTGATTGCTACTTCAATAAGCACTGTGCTATTTGCAACAAGAAGAACCATTCTACTCAAGAATGCTACTTCAACAAGAAGAACAAATCTAAAGTGCCAAAGAAGCAACAATCTGAGAATGATGAATCAGACTCATAATCTTCTGAGAATGAAGAATCAAAGGTCTCAAAACAAAAGAAGCAGCGACCAAAATAAAAGGTGCCAAAGGTCAAGAAGCCAACATCTGCTGATGATCAAACAAAGAAGAAGAAGGAGAAGCAACACTATCAATGCAAGACTCCTCACAAGAAGGTAGTGTTACAGGAAGATGAAGCCTTCTTTGATCATGTTAAAATGGGTGTTGGGTTCAACATTTGATAAACTGAATCTTTCCAAACCACAATCAAAGCCAACTGAAGATCTCATTGTACAAGTTCAGAGACCAAGTTGATAAACAGAACAAAACAAACACAAGACAAAGTCATCATGACAAAGTCAACATCAAGACCACAAGAAAAGTCAAAATTAGGTCATGATGTAATAACATTATAAATAGAACATCTAGTGCCACTTGTAATGGGTGGTTCTTGCTAAGTGTGTGAGTGACTTGTAGTTCTTAAGTGTGTGTTTTTCATGGTGTAAATCACCACCCAAGGAGAAATTCTCTCCTTTGGGTGGGTTTGATGTTCATCCATCTTTGTATATGTTTCTTCATTGTAATTTGTTATTCAATATCAATGAAATCATAACATTATACATTACACACACATCCTTGTTCTTTGATTCACACACTTCCACCCGTCTTTAATTTTGAATTCTCAGATCTGAAAATGATGAATCCTAAGATCCAAGCTCAACGAATCTGAAATATTGATTCAGCAAAATGGAATCAGAGCTGTTTGGTTGCTGGGTTCATGTATGTTTTAGATCTGTTTTCATCTTTAAAGATGTTTACAACAAAGAAAAAAATCAAAAAAATAAAGAACACGTCTCTGTTCATCTTCATCATCCTCTGTTCTTTAGCAAAACACAAACAAAATTAGCAAATCTGTTCTTGTTTGCTTCGAATTGAAGTTGATAAATCATTCCTCACATTATCACTTCAATTTCGGAGCAATTGTAACAGATCCAAAGCAAAATCAACGAAGAACTTGTATTTGTGCAGAACATCCAAAATCGAACATCTTGCTTCGATGATGTCAAAATTCTCGAACAGATGTGCTAACTGTAGCCGATTAAATCAAGCCACTGCTTATCCGAGACCTCTAGTATACAAATCGAGCAGGATACATGATTTTGAGTAGGTTACATGATGTCGAGCAGATTTCTGGAGATCGAACAAAATTCAGCTGCAAACACATCATCCGCATTTCATTGACATTGCTAAAATCTGGTAGTGAAGATCAATGCGGATGGAATACAAGGCATCCATATTTCTCCAATGAAATGCGGATTGAATAAAACCAATGTGGCTGTCTTTGTGATCCAATGCGGATGCCTTAACAAATGGGGATGTGTAATGAAACAAATGCGGTTGATTTGTTGTCCAATGCGGCTGAGTTACAGAAAAGTAATGCTGTTGGTCCTTCAATGTGGCTGTTCCAAGAGAACTAATGCGGATGTTTTGACATTCAATGCGGCTGAGCTTCAGACATCTCAAAGAAATGCGGACAGTGCAAAAAGAAATACGGCTGATGGAATGTAAAGTATCCGCATTTCATGAAACTAATGCGGATTTTTTGGCACTAATGCGGGTGTTGGGCTGACATGCTGATGTTATCAAATGCTGATGAGTTATCAAACAAATGCGGATCTTGATAACTAATTCAGATGCTTATCACACAAATGCGGATGTTACTAATGCGGATGATGAAACAAAACCAATACGGCTGAGTTGCAGAGTATAAAACAAATGCGGATGTTTAAGGGACCAAATTCGTCTGTTGTAGGAGTTAATGCGGATGTTGCAAATGAAAAAATGTTGTTGTTGAACAACTAATGCGGATGATTGGAACAACAAATGAGGCTGTCTTGTGCAAATGCGGCTGAGTTCCAGTGGTCCACAAATGCGGATGTTACATCAAATGTGGATGAGTTATCTCACAAATGCTGATGTTGATTAAACAAATGCTGCTGTTGAACATGCAAAATGCAGCTGTTTTAACATACAAATGTCGATGCTTATCTCAACAAATGCGGATGTTTATCACCCAAATACGGCTGCTTGATCAACAAAATGGGCAAAACCTGGGCTACTAGCCTCCGTTTCTGACGTGCTACTAGTCAAAACGACCATGGAAACGAGGGCTACTTCATGGTAACCGGCTGTAGGTGGGTTATCCAGTGATTTTTCCAAAATAAGGCCTCTAAATTGGTTTTTGGGCCACTTTTATGTTTGGTGTTACAAGAAATGCTTATGTTGATTCAACAAATGCGGATGGTACAAGATCAAATGCGGTTGGATAAACATCTAATGCAGATGTTGTATCCAAATTTCAGCCTTTGTTTTAAACAATGCTGATGCCATCAACATAATGCACAACATCAACATCAATAACATCAACATCAACAACATCAACAACAACAACATCAACAACATCAAAAACAACAACAACAACATCAACAACAACAACAACAACATCAACAACATCAACAACAACAACAACAACAACAACAACATCAACAACATCAACAACATCAACATCAACAACAACATCATCAACAACATAAACATCAATAACAACATCATCAACAACAATAATATCAATGAACAGATGACTACAACAAACAAGAAAACAAGAAACATGATGAATACGGATGATTGCAACCAACAGGTATATCCATTTTCACATTCAACAGAAATGAAGAAATCAACCTTGGTCACATAATCACTGATCCAATCAAGGATTTGTACAATTATAAGAAACTCTTTCTGAAGTACTTGGAACCATCCATTATCAAGTTAATTTAGAGATTTAAAGAGTTGAAGTGTCTTCAAGACTGACTTATGTTCCTGATGCAGTTTATTGAAGTTCAAAGCTTCATCATAAGCCTAATACATTCTAATCCTTTGAGTGTGATATGAACAAACAATAATCCAAAAATGATACACCTCATATCCAACACGTTAAGTATTCTCACAGAGATTCTATCCTTTATCAGAAATACATTAGGAGAAGCTTAATCTAAGGGAAGAACTACAGTGAACTGTGTCAGAACATTAGTTGATCAAGAAGACATGTGACAGAGAAGATCTTCAAGTCAAAGTTTGGCAAGCATCAGTTTAGGGGGAGTATTGTTGGGTTCAACAATTGATAAACTGAAGCTTTCCAAACCACAATCGAAGCCAACTGAAGATCTCATTGTACAAGTTCAGAGACCAAGTTGATAAACAGAACAAAACAAACACAAGACAAAGTCAACATCAAGACCACAAGAAAAGTCAAAAATAGGTCATGATGTAATAACATTATAAATGGAACATCTAGTGCCACTTGTAATGGGTGGTTCTTGCAAAGTGTGTGAGTGACTTGTAGTTCTTAAGTGTGTGTTTTTCATGGTGTAAATCACCACCCAAGGAGAAATTCTCTCCTTTGGGTGGGTTTGATGTTCATCCATCTTTGTATATGTTTCTTTATTGTAATTTGTTATTCAACATCAATGAAATCATAACATTATACGTTACACACACATCCTTGTTCTTTGATTCACACACTTCCACCCATCTTTAATTTTGAATTCTCAGATCTGAAAATGATGAATCCTAAGATCCAAGCTCAACGAATCTGAAATATTGATTCAGCAATGGGTAATCATCTACCATAATCAAAAACAAAGATGCTAAAACTTTTTCTAACAAAATGTTATCTTCAAGTTTGAAGAAAACGATACTCAAGGAAGAAGTGACAGAGAAAGTAATGTGAATCAACATCAAAGTGCTTCAAGTCCATCTCCAACACAACCATCCTCACCCCAAACAGTACATCATGAATCAATTGAGACTAAAAATAGTCTTGAAACATCTAGGCTCATTCATGATAGAGTAACTATTCTAGATAACAATGGCAAGCCCAAGACCATTAAGGCTTGGGCTCCACTTACGGTGAATGAAAAAGCCTTGCAAGCAAATGAATGGAGGTGCACGACCTTGTTGTCGTTAGCTCAACTGATGTGCG
The DNA here is from genome assembly GCA_025506505.1 of Flaveria sonorensis. Taxonomy (NCBI): domain Eukaryota; kingdom Viridiplantae; phylum Streptophyta; class Magnoliopsida; order Asterales; family Asteraceae; genus Flaveria; species Flaveria sonorensis. The sequence continues at coordinate 27,725,255 of CM046435.1, read as the reverse complement.
GCTGTATAGCCCATGAGGATGCACATCTGGGGTCAATCCTGGGGATTGACCAATGAATGAATAGGATCCTAGTTCATGAGAAGGCTTCGTGCCTAGCAGTGTGGATCAACTATCGATGGGTTAGCTACCATGATAAACGTTTGCAGACAGGGGTTCGGCATCTGTTGACAACCAATAATGTAGGCTCTTGCTTTGTGTAATCCTAGTTAATGAAAGAGAAAGATAAGGAAAGAAAGAAAGATAATGAATCACTTTATGATTGATTATGTATATTTATGAATGATCACCAAATGAAGTTTACAAAGTGTATTTTTCTATATTATTAAACTAGAACGCACTCAGCAACGCTAACTTTTTATATGCATATCAGTTGGCAGGTAAGGATGTTGCTGAGGATGGCACACGGGTGAGGCTACTTGGCGGGCAAAGACTGGCATCCGTTCATGCATGATCATATTGTTGTTTTGTAATACAACTGAATGATCCTTTTTGCAACTGTTAAAATACAATGATGTATTATTTGGCAACATCAAATATTAATGCATGAATGGGTTTTTACAACTTAATCTGTTGTGATATTTTTATGAAATGTATTTATTTATATGAAAAATGCTGTGATTGTCCAACTGTGAGGTCTCCGGGAACGGGGCCTTACAAGTTGGTATCAAAACCAAAGTTTAAGAGAAATGGTAAATATTTTCAAAAACCTAAACTTAAACTAAGACTGGGACCAAATGGAGGGAAGCTAACCCAAGTAGCTATGTGCCTTCAGGTAATCTTATATAATCAATCGGTATTACGTGTGTGTGCTATTTTATTTATGTGCCTAGTAGATTTGGACACTGATGTAGTCTGGATAGGGAATGCTTGGGGGATGAAGAGTAAAGTAAGTGGCTAATCACAACTGGACACTGTAATTAGGGACTTACTATACTTGACATAATCTGAGCTATTACCTTGAATGACCTTGTTAGTGCTTGAATCTTATAGGAGGTAGATCTTATGGCGGGTAGGAAACCTAGGAGGCAACCCGAGGCGGTGCTCGTGGCGGGCGTACTACTAGGCCATGTGTCACTTGAAGCAAAGCGAAGGCTCCCGAGACAGTTCATGAGGACTCGGGTATTCATATCCACTAAGAGGGTGAAGGATCAGCCACCCTCAAGTCTACGGTAAAGGAAGCTATTGCTGACGAAGTCTACAACGTCATGCAAAACATGTTACCTTCAGTGGGGACCGAGGTATTGAGGGTAGTAAAGGATGGTGAAAAGACCAAAGGTTCCAGGGAGAAGGAGAAAGCTGGTGAAGGGCCATCTAGTCCCAAGGTGATAATCCCTGATAACGATAGCGAAGGAGAGAAGGAGGCCGCTAAGGGGTGCACCTATGGGGAGTTTCAGAGGTGCAAACCCCCTACCTTTGATGGTAATGGCAATGCTACTGCTGCTCATCATTGGGTTCAAGAGATGGAGGCAGTCCTAGACATCAGTGAGTGTCAGGAAGATCAAAAGGTAAAGTCTGCCTCCTATTCTTTTATTGACCCGGTATTATGTTGGTGGGACGACATTGTCCAAGCCGAGAGGAAACGGTTTGTTGCAAGGATGAGGTGGTTGGATTTGAAGGAACTGGTATTGATATGGAGTTGGACAAAATTGAGAAGGAGTTCTTGTACTTAGAGGTTGGAAACATGACTCATCAAGTGTATACCTCCAAGTTCAATGAGCTTGCAAGACTCGTGTCGGATCTAGTGACCTAGAGTCCAAGAAGATCAAGAGATACATGCAGGGTCTACCGTGGATATCAGGAGGAACATGATAGCTACTAGACTAAGCACTTTCAGGTCTGTAGTAGATTTGGCCAGAAAGTTGTATGATGAGAGGGATCCGGTGCCAATTCAGAGGAAGATTGAAAAGAGTTGGAACAAGAACGGTAATGGGAAGCGATTCAGGGGTGACCATTATGGGATCAGGGAAAAGAAGATGAGGATTGACGTCGCCGCCCAAGATCGAGTAAAGGGGGTAATAAGAGGGAATGTAAGAAGTGTGGGAAAGTTCACTTGAGTGAATGTAGAGTGGGGATGAACCGGTGTTTTAAGTGTGGAGGTGGAGGCCATTATGCTAGAGAGTGCGGGGTACCACGATGTTATAGGTGTGAGGAGGTAGGCCACTCGGGCCGAGATTGCAAGAAGGGTGGAGCAGGGAGCTTAGGGACTCAGACTATGGGTGAGAAAGGGAGGAGTGAGAACACCAAAGCCAACGCAAGGGCATTCAACATGACCCAGGAAGAAGCCAAAGTGGACCCTGAAGTAGTTTCAGGTATGGTCATGGTAAACCAACTGCTGAAATGCATGGTAAGAATAAGAAGATAGGCGCGCCCTTCTATGTAGAGACAGCAATAGGAAAGTCTACCAAAGTGACTGATGTGGTAGACGATTGCCTCGTAGAGTTGGACGGTCGTAAGTTTCCTGCTAGATTGTACGTGATGGCCCTAGGAGGTTTTGATGTGGTGTTAGGGATGGATTGGTTGGCGTCCTATGAAGCGAACATCATGTGCCGAAAGAAGACGATTGGTCTGACTGCGCTCGATGGCAGTTGGTTACGATACATGGAGACAAGGAGTGCATTACACCGTGAGTAATCTCGATGATCACGACCAAGAAGTTTATGAGATGCGTTGTGGTGCTACTTGGCCTATGTGAAGGATGTGGATGCTACAGTGCCTTAACTGTCAGGCATGCTGGTAGTATGCGATTTCCCTGATGTGTTTCCCAAAGACCAACCAGGGGTACCACCTGACCAAGAGATCGAGTTCTATATTGATCTGATACCTGGTGCCCAACCTGTTGCAAAGGCGCCATATCGTCTCGCTCCCTCCAAGATGAAAGAATTGATGGCCCAGTTGTAAGATTTATTATACAAGGGGTTCATCCGACCAAGTATCTCTCCCTAGGGTGCTCCGGTCTTGTTTGTAAAGACTCGTGAGTTGAACAAGTTGACGGTGAAGAATAGGTATCCACTACCGAGAATTGATGACTTGTTTGATCAGCTCCAAGGCGCCCACTGGTTCTCAAAGATAGATCTTCGATCTGCGTACCATCAGCTAAAGGTCAAAGAACAGGATATCCTGTAAACCGCGTTTCGAACTTGATATGGGCATTACGAATTCATTGTTATGTAACGCGCCAGCTGCTTTTTTGGACTTGATGAATAGGGTGTGCCGGCCAATGTTGGATAAATCAGTGATTGTGTTTATTGATGATATCTTGATTTATTCGAAGAGTGAAGAAGAGCTTGCCGGTCATATTAGTGAAGTATTGGAGACGCTTAGAAGAGAAAATCTGTACGCTAAGTCCTCTAAATGCGCGTTCTGGTTGCGGGAAGTTCATTTTTTGGCTCATGTGCTTAATTCTGAAGGGATTATGGTGGACCAGGCAAAGGTGGAGGCGGTTATGCAAAGGAAGACCCCAAAGACGCCATCCGAGATCCGTAGTTTCTTGGGTTTAGCGGGCTACTACAGACGGTTCATCCAAGACTTCTCCAAGATAGCTTCACCATTGACCAAATTGACCCATAAGGATGTGAAGTTCGTATGGGGTCAAGTGCCGGAGAATTCTTTCGAAGAGTTGAAGACAAGGTTGTCCCAAGCTCCTGTCTTGACGTTACCTGAAGGGAATGAAGACTTGGTTGTCTATTCCGATGCTTCTTATTCGGGATTGGGTTGTGTGCTGATGCAATGGGGAAGGGTTATAGCCTATGCGTCCCGACAATTGAAAACCCATGAGGCTAACTATCCCACTCATGACCTGGAGTTGGCGGCTGTGATCTTTGCATTAAAGATTTGGAGGCATAACATGTACGGGACGAGGTGCACCATCTTTACTGATCATAAAAGTTTTAAGTACTTTTTCGAGCAGAAGGGTCTTAACATGAGACAAAGAAGATGGTTAGAGTTGATCAAGGATTACGACTGCGAAATCCACTATCATCTAGGTAAGGCGAATGTGGTAGCCGATGCCCTCAGTCGAAAGGAGAGGCCGGAGCCGATTCGGGTAAAGGCTTGCCAGCTGGTTGTGACGCCAGATGTTATGGGTCAAATCAGGGAATTTCAAGATGAGGCATTAAAGGATGATAGGATTGACTCTGAACGAATGAAGGGGCAGGCGACGGATTTAGGGGAAAACACCCTTGGCGTGAAAACCCTCTTTGGGCGGATGTGGATTCCTCGTTATGGGGAGCTGAGGGGAAGGATCATGGATGAGGCCCACAAAACACGGTATTCTATCCGTCCCAGTGCTAAAAAAATGTATCATGATCTGAAGAACGATTATGGTGGCCAGGGATGAAGCGTGACGTGGTGGAGTATGTGAGTAAGTGCCTGACCTGTTTGCAAGTGAAGGTGGAACATAAGAAACCATATGGGAAGATCCAACCTTTGGATGTACCCAAATGGAAGTGGGAACACATCACCATGGATTTTGCCTTCCGTAGATGTTATGCGAAAGAATTAACTAAACATAAATTTTGTCTTCCGTAGATGTGCTGCGGAAGAATAAAAGTAAAACAAATCAAAAAGGAAAGTTTTGCCTTCCATAGATGATCTACGGAAGAATAAACTTGTGGATAACCACGGAAGGGTAATTAGGGTTAAGGGTCCCACAACATTAAATAAAAGGTTTTTTAAAGTGTTCGAGGGAGTATAAATGATAACCTGACCGTTGTCATTTTTATTCACTTTTCCAGAACCCTTTCTTAGATCTAGAAGAACTCAACCCAAAAACCCTTTCTTCACCAACAATCAAATTTTCATTCCACACAACAATCCTCACCTAAATCACCTAAAAATGGCCAATCGATTCGCAAAAGATCATAATGTATGTGCTTTTCTCAATCCAGAGGATACAGCAGCCGATGGATGCAGGGATATTATCATATACTTGAGAAGATCAAGATTATTCTATGCTTTATCTATGGATCCTGTCATCTATCAATCGTACATTATGGATTTCTGGAACTCTACAAGGATTGAGGAAGAAAATAATGAATAGTTGATTTTTGCTTCAAAAAGAAATAAAGAGTTGAGGGTGGATGAACAAACAATCAGGAGGGTGTTGGAGTTCGGAGATCAAGAAGAAGGTCACCCTGATGTATTCGAACATGAATACATTCAAAAAGTATTTCACTTAATGGGTTATGATGGTGACTACCGAAATGGTGAAATCAAGAAGAGGAGGTTGTGCAAGCCCTTTAGATTCCTGTGTCACACGTACTTGAAATGCATGTCAAACAGGAAGTCTGGATTGGATAGATTTTCAAGGCATTTATCATCAGGAATCATTGGTATGTTTGAAGGGAGAACATATAATTATTCCAAATACAATCTGGGATGCTTGTGTGACCACATAGGAGTGTAGAAGGAAAACAAGATGTATATGTTTCCAAGGTTTCTTCAGCTAATCATTGCTGAAGCAATGCCCAATATTGAAAGAGAAGGTGAAGTGTTTATTCAAGCTCACCTTGGAAGATCTGTGCTCAACAAGATCAGTGGGCAATATCAAGGAGAAGAAATGGAGATGTTTGCTCATGTAGTTGATGAGAATGCTGACATTCCTCAAGAACTTCTATACATTAATGATCAGCAACAACAAACAGCATCAGCTATACCTTCTGATCAACAACAACAACAAACTCCAGCAGTTGAATCCTCTGAACCACAACATCAAGAACCTAATCCTCCTTCACCACGATCCTTTACCAACATACCGTTATCACCACCTATCCATATCATCTCACCACCAAGTGAACACACACAACCACTATCTCTTTCACTTTCCCAAACATCAATGAACTCTGCTAAAATAGAAGTGTTCTCATTTGATGACATTCAACAATCTCCATCACACCCAACAACACAACCAACTTCCTCACCCACACCTACTAAACCAATCTCACCTATTGAAAGCCCAACTCACACTGAACTAGTCAATCTTGATGAGGATGATGAGCATGATATGGTGAATGATGGTGCTACAGAAGAGTTTTGTTTAGATGTAGAAGGGGAGAATGATGTAGTTGAACAACAAGATGAGAGTAACTACATTGACATAGTTGCTTATGATGAAAATGATCTGAGAGATGAAGAGATAAATCTGAGCAAAAGTTTTCCGGTGGCCAAATACAAAAATCTCATCATCAAAGGCAGTAAAAAGTTGGAGAAGTTGAGAAAAATAAAAAGGGAGATAATTGAGAAAGATGAGACAATCTCAAAGCTAGAAGCTACATTCAAGCAGTTACGAGAGGAGATTGAATCTAACAATGAAGTGATTGACTGGATGGATCAGTTTGCAACTGAGTCCTATGAATATGTTGAGAAAGAAAAACAAAAAAAGGAGAAAGCTAAAGTTGGATCTGCTAAAACAAAAGATGTGGAGATAGAAGGATTAAAGAAGAAAGTGGCTGAACAAGAAGGAGTTAGCCTGCAAAAGCCAATCAAAGAAAGTGCTATCTTTTCCATGATCAAATCAAAGGAACCAAAAATCAAATATCATAGGAAAAGAAAGTATTTGGGAAAAACTGTAGAAGAAGTTACTCAACTTGAAGATACCCCAAAGAAAGCAAGAACTATCTTTACTGAGCACACTCCATCGGTTGATCTTTCTACTCTCAAGCCAACTGAACCTGATGAAGAAGAAAGTGATGCTGAATGGATAGATTTAACAAAAGATAAGACTCAAAAGGATGATGAAGAAGCAAGATCTAATGAAGAGCTATTATCCACTTAAGATATTTTTGAGGAAAGAGCCCAATCCTCAATGTTCATGGATCTAATAAACAATGGGTTCCCATATGACATGGTTGAGAAGATGAACATGGCTGAAATGATTCAAGTGCTAAAAGACTTTGATGCTGCTAGATTGATACTGCCAGTATACAACTATGAAACATTCTCAAATTTCAAAGCCATTCAAAAGATAAGAAAAGATTTGGGTACTGTGACCCTAAGAAGCTGACAAAATATAGCATGACTTGTTGGCTGCAAAGTCATAACTATAGGTCTCATGAGCTTAAGGGAAGATCAGTGGGAGAATTAAGAGCCATGATGGAATATGTAATGAAGTTTGAGCTAGAAACTAGTGTGAGAATTAGAACCGGAGCTCCCAATCCTGCTTACAAACAATAATAAAAAAAAAACTCCTACTGCGCCAACAGTTGTAGAAAGCAAATACATGCACGGAGGAAAAGAAAAACTGATCAGGGTGCCCAGGGATGTAATCCCCAACAAAATCTGGCCTCTGATAACCACTGTGAGAGAGATAAATAAACAAAATTCTTCTCTGATCCAACTTTTTGAGCGCATGACCACCCCAAGATCAACAGAAGAAAACAAAATTGTAGCTTGGAAGTTTGATTCTGAATGGGATTGTGCTGTGATAAAGAGACATACATAGGCTATTAATAGTCAATTCATAAGTAATTGATAGCAATCAATAGGTGATTGAATACGTGATTGAGAGATATCGATACTAAATATTTAGTCAATTATTCATTGAAACGATATCATCAATTATTAAATCTATATAGCAAAAAAATAACAAAACAACAAGAACATCATTGGAGATCACAAGATCACCAAAGCATCATTAGTCATTGTAATCGATTATGTATCAATGAAAAACAATTGAAACAATCTTTTGTTGCATTATATTGTTCTGTTTTCAATTTGTTTTATACTTTGTTAGTCGATTTCAATTTCACAAACAATTAAATTAAAAATCAAATATTGATAATTCCGTGATCTTTATTTGTTCCATCAAACTGATAATTCCTTATTCAATCCTTGGATTCACAGGTAAAAGCTCATAGGTGGACTTTGGGTTGGGTCGGTCGGTCCGCCTTCAGGTGTGCACCGGTTTACTGGTCCCTTGTGTCGCCGATGCGCTCCTAGCCTTAATTGGCTGGGTCGTGCCTCCGGCGTTGTTACTTTGAAGAAATTAGAGTGCTCAAAGCAAGCCTACGCTCTGATACCAACGGTGAAAACATCGATAATCGTAGGATCGAATATTACAATCGTATTATTGTCGTTTATCAGATCTGTGATGTGGAATCTCACAGACCTGTTGGTGATTTCAAGTGAAGATCTGTTGCAATATTTAATGTATGATGATGAATGAATGATGAACAATTCAAGAACACATATTCATAAAATTTCATTCATTCATATGGATGATTATGCTAGGAGATTACAAAGGGAGTTTGTAAGAAAATTCTCTATCTCACACACTCAACCTAATTGTTTCTCTTTGTAGACTAATTCTCTCTTCTTTGTTATTGTTTAGTCCTTTTATATGGAGTATAAATGACTACACATAGTCTATTTATACTCTTTACATAAATAAACAAAGTTATATTTAAGCCCTAATGATTACACACTGTTCACTTTGACCATGGTTGACCAAGTTTGATTTTGGTCAACTTTCTTCGTTTTGATCACATTTTCAGCGTAGTTTCACCATGTCGATTTTGGTAATCATCGTGAGATTCGGCACTTAGGTTTTGGTAAGTATCATCTTCAAATAGTCCAACATAATTCATCTTCTCCTAGAACCAAGCCGGTTAAGGTTTGGGTCCCTGTGTCTAAATGATTTTCTCTAATTCATTTGCAAGGAACATTCGAGAAGGACTATCATTAGCACATGGCACATTGATAGTGGATGCTCCAAGCACATGACCGAATTGAAGGACGTTCTTACTAATTATCGGATAATAAACATAGGATATGTTGCTTTTGCGGGTGATAAGAAAAGAGGTAAAATGATAGGTCAAGGTGAGGTATCCAATGGTTCTTTAACCTTGGAGAAGGTAAATTTCATGCCTGAATTAGCATTCAATCTTCTGAGCGTGACATAAATTTTTGATAAGAATATTCTTGTGCTTTTAAAATCTAATAAATGTTTGTTTCTTAATCCAAAATTTTCTATTCCAGTTAATTTGGTGATTATGCAAGCTCCAAGAAAAAATGACACATATGTGATTGATATGAACTCCAAAGAATCTACCTCCACCATGACTTGTCTCTAGTCAAAAGCTTCCTCTTTTGATTCTTTTCTTTAGCATAGACGTTTAGGCAATGTGAATTTTAAAAATATTAACAAATTCATTAAAAATAATCTTGCCAGAGGTTTACCTCAAAAGGATTTTTTTGTAGTTGAAAGATACATGTCTTGTGCTAAAGGTAAATAGCATAAGAAATCACACAAGCTCAAACAAGAAAAATCCATTTCTAATCCTCTTGAGTTATTACATTGTGATTTGTTCAGTCCAATAAGTGTGAAAAGTATCACTAAGATGTCTTATTGTCTTGTTGTAACACATGATTATTCAAGATACTCTTGGTTTCGATTCCTGTCACACAAATAGGAGACAGTAGAGGTGTTGCAGAAGCTAATTCTGACTATTGAGAATATCATCAACAAGAAAGTTTTGGTGATCTAAAGTGACAACGAAACAGAGTTTAGAAATCAGATCTTTGACTCATTATATGCAAGCAAAAGGATTGTCAAACAATTCAGCGCTGCACGAACACCTCAGCAGAACGGTGTTGCTGAAAGAAAGAATCACACTCTCATTGAAGCAGCCCGGACTATGCTCATTGAATCTAAACTTCCTATTATTTTCTAAGCAGAAGCAGTCAACTATGCTTCATATTTCTAAACAGAGTTCTAATTGTAAAAGATAAGATGAAGACTCCATATGAACTGTTTCACAAACGAAAACCGTTGATTGACTTCTTTCGTCCTTTTGGCTGCTCATGCATGTTATTGAATACTCAAGCTCAAAATTCAAAGTTTGGAGCAGTGTATGATGAATGTTACTTTATCAGATATTCTTCAACTCAAAAGGCTTATAGAGTATACAACAAACGAACAAGAATTGTACAAGAATCTTTCTATGTTGATTAGCAAGAGTCTAATGTTTCCAACATTGGTTCTAATCCAGATTGGTTCTATGATTCAAACACCATTTTCAATTCATTCAATCTACCATCCTTTCCTGATGATGACATTCCTTCATCAAATGGTCAACTCTTCATTCCCGCTCAACCACAACCTCAATCACAACCAGAACCACAACCTCAACCACAACCAGATCTCCAACCTCAACCGGAACCTGAACCTGAACATCAAATCCCTTTAACACCATCACAAATATCACAACACCCTCTTTCTAATCAACCATACACCTCACAACCATCATCACCACAACCCACTTCATCAAATTCCTCAACCCTAAACAGTAACTTCAAAACCCTAAAAGACCACCCACATGATTATGTTATTGGATCAATATCTGACGGTGTCAGGATTCAAAGCTAATTTGGGCTAATCAATGAATGTCTCTTTGCTTGTTTTATATCTCAAATTCTTTCAAAAAATATGGCCATGGCACTTTAAGACCCAAGTTGGTTGGAGTCAATGCAATTAGAGCTTCAACAGTTCAGAAAATTGATGGTGTGGCAACTAGTTGATCTTCCTCCAAATAAGTATCCGATTAGTACAAAGTGGGTATTCAAGAACAAACCAGATAATCATGGGGTTGTGATTAGAAGCAAATCAAGACTGGCTATTCAAGGATTTTCTCAAGAGGAGGGGATTGACTACACTGAGGTGTTTGCTGCCGTGGCCTAGATTGAAGCCATTCGTATTTTTCTTGCTCATGCTGCTCACAAAAACTTCAAAGTCTTTCAGATGGATGTAAAGTGTGCATTCCTGTATTTGGCCATTGATGAAGAGATCTATGTTTGTCAACCACTAGGTTTCGAAGATCTAGATTTTCCTGAGAAAGTGTACAAATTGGATAAATAATTATATGGATTACATCAAGCTCCTAGAATCTGGTACGAAACCCTAACACAGTATCTTCTTGGAAAAGGCTTCACAAGTGGAACTATAGACCTGATTTTGTTCAAGAAGAAGGTTAATGGAGATGTACTCATTGTCCAAGTATATGTGACGACATCATCTTCGGATTAACAAATGAAAAGTCGTGTAGAGAGTTTGAAAATACGATGAAAGAGCGCTTTGAAATGAGCATGATGAGGGAGATGTGCTTCTTCTTAGGATTTCAGTTAGAACAAAAGCCAGATGGAATTCTCATTCATCAAAAGAAATACATTCTGGAAATCTTATTGAAGTACAACATGAATGATGCTTCTCCCGAGCTCACTCCATTTTCTGCACAAACCTGTCTAACCCTCGATAATAATGGAAAGCAAGTTGATGCTCATCGTTATCATTCAATGATCAGATCCCTAATGTATCTCACCACGATTCCTCCAGATATTATATTTGTTGTGTGTTACTGCGCTCAATATCAAGCCAATCCAAAGGAATCTCATGAGAAAGCTGTTAAACTTTTCTTCTGCTACTCTAAAGGCTCTATCCATTTGGGTCTTTGGTACCCAAAGGGAGGAAACTTTGATCTTTATGCGTACTCTGATAGAGATCATGGAGATTGTAAGCTTGATAGAAAGTCAGTTACTAGTGGATGTCAATATCATGGGGATTGTCTTGTTTCATTGCAAAGAAAAACACAGACAACAGTTTCACTGTCCATAAGCGAGGCTGAGTATATTGCTGCTTCAAGTTGCTGCTTTCAAGTATTGTAGATTCAACATCAAATGATGGATTACGGGATTAATTTTCTTCACACACCGCTATTCTGTGATAATGAAGTAGCTGTTGGAATTGCCACAAATCCAATTCATCATACATGCACCAAGCACATTGAAACAAGAATTCATGCAATCCGGGATGCACAGGAAAAGAGGTTTATAGATATTATTCCTATTGATACCAAAAGTAAAAAGCCTGATCTTTTCACAAAAACTTTTAATAGACCTCGGTTTTATGAATTGATCAATATGTTTGGTCTAATATCTTTCTAAGAGCAAATTCTTGCGATAATCTGTAAACTTAATTTCTTATTAGTGCTTAAATTTATAAAAAAACAGAAAATAAAAAAATTATAATGCAAATAATTTTAATGTATTATGTACTAAGGAGCTTCGATACCCATACTTCCCCAAAGTGTATTTCTATTTGAAAAAGAAAATTTCTTTAGTTGCACTTTATAGAAATTTTAGGGGAGAATAAACTTTGTTTTTTAAGTTGGCTCTTTTAAAGGATTCGTGTATATAAACTTATTCTATCTTTGGTGTAGGATTCAGGAAGCTTGGAGAGTGTCTGAAGGAGGTCAGAGGCATTGTGTTGGGATATGTCGGTAGCCCCAGTGGCCTAAAATGAATTAGACAGTGATTGTGTAACATAACTAAGATTCAACACTCAGTAATAAGGTTCATTCCCATGCCATCTTGGCTTGTACAAACTTACAAGTCACGTCAAAAACTTGGTTGAGAGCGGTTGATTTCTGTTTTGATCCTGCATTTCCAAATTTCCCTCACCTTTATGTCATGAATAAATTACGTGTTCAACTCCTTTGCTAGCGAAAGCATTGACCTGGAGTGATGATCCACTCTGTTATATGTGAGTATAGACTTGAGGCTCTCATCAACACACTCAAAATGATTATCTTCTCTGTTATACGTGAGCATAGACCTGGAGCTCTGATCATTTCCCCATCATCCATCATTATATATATCTATGGATGTCATGTGCATCATCCATCCTATGCTCTGTATTTTGTCCATCTTAGAAACTTTCAAGCAGAATTAATGATTACACTCAATAAATCATGATGACGAGATGAGTTCTTTATCGAATGATTATGCGAACCAAGTTACTTGAGTGTTCTTAAACGAACCCAAAACATGATAAAATCAGTTATAGGTCACCTGTTGAAAAGAATATGGCATGGGTTTAAATGGACAAACATATTGACAATCCCGCCAATCCTTGATTCTCTTGATGATTTCTTGCTAAATCGTGTCTGATATCCTTATCTTTGTCTTTGTCTTTTCTCTTCTATTTCTTGTTTTAAGTCTATCTTATGGGTAAAGAAGTCTTCTTTTTACATTTAAAATAATGACTCCTGTGAAACTGTTATTTCATTATGCGAAACTATTGATTCGCAATGCGAAGCTACTCTTTCGCTGACTGGTTCTGCATGCGAAACTATAGATTCGTAGGTAGTGTCGCATGACATAAGTTTTACGTGATCTATGGGAAACTATAGTTTCGGCCTATGCGAAACTATGTTGTATAAATATCAGTTTCTTCCATTGTTTCGCCATTTGCGAAAGAACCCAAAAATTTCAAATTTTGAACCAACTCGTTTGCTGTGAATTCAAAATAGATTATCGAAGTGTGTTCTTGTGATTCTAACCGTCAATATTAGAAGCTTTAAATTTGATCCCAGATTAAATGTAGTGGCGTATCTGAACGTCAGAGATCCAAAGTCTACCGATTATCGAAATGCTATAGATTGGCTGAAGAGATCACCCATCCACTATGCTATTTCTCACTTCCCTACTATAGAAGAGAAGCAGATCAGAGAGTTTTGGAGAAGTGCTGACTATGACGCCAAGGAGAGGATCATTAGAGTGTTAGTTCAGAGAGACCTATTTGAGATATCAGCTGAGATAGTGGCTAAGGCCTTACGATTAGAGGATGACATGGGTGAGAGCGTAGAGATGACTGATTCAGAGGTTGTTAGAGCTTTTAAGGGTACTGGATATGAGGGAACTGACTTTGAGAAGAGAAAGGAGATCAAGAAGACATTTCTTTCGAAGGAGTGAAGGTTTATTGGTCATATCTTCATTAGCTATTTAGATCATAGGAAAGGAGGATCAGATGGACTGAATCTGAGGTGGTCCACAACTATGATTATGTTTTATAGAGGTGAGAAGGCAAATATAGCCTAGATCATCCACAACTACTTATTGGAGAACATCATGGCATTGAAGAAGGATAAATGGTTGCTTTATCCATGATTCGTTTAGATTCTTCTAGACTACCTAAAGCCAAACTTACCCAAGTTGGGAGATGAACTGAAGCTGACTCTGATGAATCCAAGGATTTTTGCTGATTGTGCTGCTTCTAATGCTGATTTTTTAGTAAAGATCACATATCTACTGGAGAGCATCTATAATGAGGAGAAATGGAACTATATTAAGGAACAAAGAGCAGTAGCTACTACAGGAAATGTAGAGGAGATCAAAAAGAGAAAGAAGTACACAAAAGAGACAGATATGACATTTGAAGAACATCTGGATGAGATAGAGGAGGAGCTGAGGAAAAAGATAAAGAATAAGGGAGTAGAGAAACAGTTGTTCCATGATATAGCTGGCTCTCCCACTTAAGAGAAGAGGAGCAAAAGTAAGCAACCAGTTATCCGTGAGACTAGGTCTGCAAGAGAATTTGAGAGGTCTTGGAGGGATACAAGATCAGAGTTGATGAGGATATGATCAGGAATGTCAACACATCACTATCAAATGAGTTGAGCTTGACAAAGACCAAGCTAATAAACTCAAAGGAGAGGGAGAAGCTAAGGGATATGGAGATTGATAAGATGAAGAAAGTGATACTGAGTCAATAGGACCTGATAAGGAGATTTTGGAAGAGGTGAGTGAGTTAAGGAGGAATACCGGTGCAGCAAATGTACCAAGTGTTGACCGGATCAGGGAAATGACTGACACATCTAAGTTCCCATTCATACACAAGGCATCAGGAGCTAGTGGTAGCAGTGTAGTAGGATCAGGAGCTGGTGGCAGTGGTATAGGTGAATTTGAAGCTAGTGGAGGTGAAGCTGGTGGTAGTGGTGTTAGATTTGAGGCTGGTGTATATAGTGGTAAAGGTGTTGCCAAAGGAGAGAATGCTGATCAGGTGTTTGAGGCTGAATTTATTGATATGGGGTTTGATTTGGACACTGATCTTACTAGGAAAGAGGTGATAAGGGAGGAGAGTCAAGGAGATGAAAAGGGGAATGTTGAAATAAACTTGGTAGATAAGGAGGAAGAGGTGGAAGAGCAGTTAGTGGACTATGACTCTGAGCTGTAATTTTATGTAGTTGATGAGAGGCCAATGACTTACGTGGCTTAGAGGAGTTTAGCTGAAGGTGATGTAATTGAGATGGATAAAGAGGACTGGTTCATTTCCTCTAAGGAAGAGCTAGAGAAACTAACCCCACTCTTCCAAAACATTCAAGAACCAGGGAGGAAGGTGACATATAAGAAGATTATTAGCTGGAAGTACAACTAAAGCTGAAAATGTTCATGATCAAGAAGCGTGGAGGTGGGATCTCATACTTGCACAAAAGGAAGGCATTTAAAACCCTTCCTAAGTGGGATCTAAGAAGACTGACCGAGAACCCCCTCGAGATTCGGGTTTGAGTGAACGTGCCACAATGTTAGAGCATGAGATCCGTCAGGGCGTTCAAGACAACTTTGCAGCTTTTGGATTCATGAAGCCTGAGAGGAGGAGGTCGAAGATGGATTTAGACTGGGTGACGGTTAAAGGAAAGATTGTACTAAAGTTAAAGCCTGCTAAGACCAGCAACAGGGTGAGGATACCAGATAAACAACCTTCTAGACTACAAAAGTTCAAGAAGTGGTTTTATGATAACCAGACAAGTGAAGAAGTAGTGAGGGTGAAGGATATAGATGAAATAAGGTTGTTTGATCCTATGGAGGTATTCTCATTCAGTGACGATGATCAGAAGGTGCTGTGTGAGAATCAAATTAAGGCTGGGGCAGGAGAACAGACTAAGACTAAGGCCAGCTTTATTGAGAGGGTAGTAAACAAAGCTCAGGGTGTGAGATCAGAGATTAAGGAGCTCGAAAAGAGCATGCAGGAACATGAGGATCTGGCGGCAGAAGTAAGAGATTTGGCGAGAATGATGGAGCAAGCAAAGGCTGGAGCTGATCCTGAGGACCCAGCAGGTGAATACCCCCTAGGGGGAGTATTGATGATCAAGTATAGGGTGGTATTCACCTTGCCATTTGTTATTGTTTAGTCATAGTTTATTATAGCTTAGATATTATTTAATAGGATCTAGTTTAGATTTGTCTTGTTTTGTATTCTGTGACATGCGAAACTGCATGCGAAACTGCAGTTTCACCCGGTAGTTTCACATGCCATAGTGCATACAGTTTCACAGTATGCGAAACTAGGTCCTGTATAAATATGTTTGCTTGTTGCTCATTTTGGGACCCTTTGAACTTCAATGATATTACTGATTTGAGTCTATTTATGGATTGTGTATTACTAGGAGCTTATATTTGTCATCATTGAACATTATTCTTCTTTATCCTTACAAATTCTTTTGCAAATGGGTTATGTTTGATTTGTGTTAATTTTCTATCATTACTTGGTCCACAAGCTATTAGATATAGTGATATCTTATGGATTCTTGTGTTAAATCTTCATCAAAAGCACGTTTAAACGATCATCTTGACCAACATATCCAAAATTCTTAAAATTCTAAGGAATATTATTTTGAAAAGTTTCTTTCAAAGTAAACTGGGCTTATATAGGCAATGATATAGACAACTTAAGGCACATATTTGAAAAAGAAATCTTGAATTTTGTTTAAGAAAATCTACTCAAAGTTAATCATCCAAATAGCTGATACAAGACACTTAAATCTCTATTGAACAAAAGCTTTTATGAACAGACCAGTATATCGTACATTGGTGTTAACTTTCACTAGTTTTATTAATCCTTTCTCAAAATTATCTCTAATCAAATGATACATGATGTTCTTGTGCTTTGTCTTTAAGTGTTGCCCAGGATTCTCTGTAATAGAGATAGCATTATTATTGTTTATATAGATGGGTGTCTTTTTGAAGTTGAATCCATTGTCCAGCATCTGATTTTGAATCCAAATCACTTGAGCACAGCAGCTTGTAGCAGCAATGTATCCATCTTCAATAGTTGATGCAGACAACACAAGATTGTTTCTTTCATTGCAATGAGACTATCCTTCCACCAAAATTAACAACCCCCAGATGTAGACTTTGCGGTCATATTGTAACCACCATAGTCACTATCAGTATAGGCAAACAGATTGATGTTAGAATTCTTTGGATACCAAAGGACCAATTTAGGAACACCTTTGAGATATCTGAGAATCCTTTTGATAGCAACGAGGTGTGAAATCTTGTGGTTGGCATGATATCTTGCACAAATACATGTAGCAAACATGATATCCAGCCTGTTGGTTGTGAGGTACATAAGAGACCCAATCATAGCTTTATAGAGATGTTCATCATTACACTCCCCCTCAAGATCAGGTCCTAGGGAGTGGTTTCTAGCTATAGGTGTCTTAGCAACCTTGCACTCAGTCAGAAGAAATCTATTATGTATGTCTTGCACATACTTTGACTGGTTTATGAAGATGCCATTGTCAACCTGCTTCATGTGAATTTCTAGAAAGAAAGTGAGTTCCCCCATGGTACTCACTTCAAATCTATTCTTCATAAGCTTCTTAAAGTCTTTGCGGAGCTTCGGATTAGCTGACGCAAAGATAATTTCATCTACATAAACTTGAACCAGCATCAAGTCATTTCCTATTCCTTTAATGAAGAGTGTTCCATCAATCGTACCCATATTGTATCCATGCTGACTGAGGTACTGTTATAGTGTCTCATACCTTTTTCTTGGAGCCTGATGTAGCCCATAAAGAGCTTAATCAAAATTGAAGACATAATCTAGATGATTTAGATCTGCAAAGCCAGGTGGATGTTTGACATACACTTCCTTATCAATTGCCCCATATAAGAAGGCACACTTGACATCAAGTTGGTAGACCTTGAAATCCTTACATGAAGCAAAAGCAAGGAACATCATAACAGCTTAAAGTCTTGATATGGGAGCAAAAACTTCTATGTAGTCAATCCCTTCTTCTTGTGTGTACCCTTGAATAACTAGTCTTGCCTTATTCTTGATGACAAGTCCTCTATCATCTTTCTTATTCCTGAATACCCACTTGGTACCTATTGGTGTCTTCCCATGAGAAAGATGGCATAGGTTCCAAACCGTTTGTCTCTTGAATTGAAGCAGCTCCTCTTGCATTACTTCAACACAAATTCCATCCTTCAGAGCCTCATCAATATTCTTAGGCTCAACCTGGGACAAGAAACAAAAGTGAAGACAAACATTTTTGTCATGGGTTTGTCCTCTTGTTCTCACCCTTGTCTCAACATCTCAAATGATGTTTGTGGTGGGATGTGACTTGTGAATTCTCAGTTGACGAATCACAAAAAGTTGTTTCGAGAGATCTAAATTTGTGAAATTTAGATCTGGTGATTGAGTATCACCCACCACATCAGCACATTTAACAACAAAAACTTGATCTAATGAGTCTGTGACATCATTGATGTTGTCTTCTATGGAGTGGTAATCAGCATCACGTAATTCTTGATCACTATTACCACCTCCATCTCCTCTTACATTGGAAATCCCTTTATTTGAATTCTATGCTTCTGTTCTAGAATTGGTAGGCATTTCAGACGTGTCAGCTAAAGATTTTATCATTATTGTGCTAACAATATTTCCAACTGCAGGGTTTGTTACCACTGGAGCTGAAGTAGTTTTCTTATTAGGTCATCTCAGCTTAAATCTTATGTCAGGATCTCCTATTGATAAGCTATCTAAAGATCCTGAAACATCTTCATAAGATTTGTTAAAATAGTTGCTAACTAAATCAAGATCAAACAACCAATTAGGACCAGAAACTTTCACACTTGGTGTGTACTCATTGAATGTCATATTAGCTGACACCTCAACTACTCTAGTTCTAAGATTGTATACTCTATAAGCTTTAGCTTGGGAAGAGTATCTAATAAAGTGTCCATCATCTGATTTCTTAGCAAATTTGGCTATTTGATCTTTGGTATTCAAGATGGTGCAAGGACATCCAAATTATCTGAGAAAACCATTAAAAGGTCTCTTTTTGTGCCACGGTTCATAAGGAGTCTTACCATGAGTCTTGACAACTAAAATTACGTTCTGCACATGGCAGGTAGTGTTGACTACCTCTGCCCAGAAGGTGATGGGCAGTTTAGAGTCAGATAACATGGTTCTGGAAGCATCAATAAGTGTCCTGTTTCTCCTCTCAGCAACACCATTTTACTGAGGAGTCCCTGGAGCATTATATTGTCTTGTAATACCTTTTTCATCATAAAATGTATCAAAGATTTGGTTCTTAAATTCAGTTCCTTGATCACACCTTATGATTTTGACCTTGTGATCACATTGATTCTCAATTTTCAGAATGAAACTCTTCAATATCTCAAGGGTCTCATCCTTAGTTCTAAGGAAGAAGACCTAAGTGTATCTTGTGAACTCATCTATGATCACCAAACAATATGAGGTCCTTCCTAAACTCATTACACTATAAGGGGAGTAATGATAGAGTTTCTTTCCTTTAGCTTACGAGACACTTTGTCTTGCTTCCTTTTCAAACATGTAACATAATGGTCATTACTTGTAAACTCTTTCTTTGGCATTCTAGTTACCAAATCATTCATAATTAATTTATTCATGTTCTTATAGTTTACATGGCATATTCTTTTATGCCAGAGGAAAGACTCATCACTGTTGGCTTTAAATAGAAAACAAGAAACTTCTTTTGAAAGGGATGTTTCGCCATGCTTAGTAATGATCACCCAAGCCCATGTTCCTTTTCCTAGGCAGCTCTGAGTAGGATATGCTCTTGAGGAATGATCACCCCGGGCTTGAGAATAATGCACTCATGCTTAGTAAAGATCGTGTTATGTCTCTGATCATAAAATAGGGATACATTCAAGAGATTGCACCTAAGCCCCCTAACATACTTTACCTTCACAATGCTGTGCTTACCATTTATGACCCTACCCCTTCTAGTAATGTAACCACCTGATTCTCCTCCAAAAGCAACTAACCCTCCATCAAATCTTTCAAAGTTCTAAAGCAAAGAGCCATTGCCTTTCGTGTGCCTAGAATAGCCATTATAAATGATATATACATTTCCTTTGGTCTTTAACTCTTCATGCACATAAAGAGATGGTTAGTTACATTTGGAAACCCAAGCCTCATTGGTCTTGGGC
This sequence comes from Flaveria sonorensis, assembly GCA_025506505.1. Classification (NCBI taxonomy): domain Eukaryota; kingdom Viridiplantae; phylum Streptophyta; class Magnoliopsida; order Asterales; family Asteraceae; genus Flaveria; species Flaveria sonorensis. The sequence goes on along the minus strand of CM046435.1, from coordinate 27,705,221 downwards.
TTGTCAAAGTAAGCTGAGGATAATGCAACCGTAATTGATCCTATATGCAAGCTCTGAGGATCATTTGCTATTGTTGATGAAGAACTTTCAGTCACAAGGCCTTCCTTCATCTTCCACATCATCTTTGGAAGACTATACTTGGCCTTCAAGACTTCAGAGGTTTTGATGACTTCGAAAGTTTTGGAGGCAGGACCTTCGTAAGTTTTTGAATCCACTTCAGCAAACTTCAGTACTTCAGAAGAATTCCTTTCCTTCAAGACCAAATGTTCTTACTATGGTAAGTTTTCTCTTATCTTCTTCTTCACCTTGGATCTTCCGAAAGGAAGAGAATTTCCTTCAAATCTATCTTCTTCCTCTCCTCAGAAGTTTTCTTCTTGGTCATGTGGATAGTACTTTTTGGATTGTAGATACAATCCTTAGCAAAGTGAGAAGGAGCTCCACACATGATGCATTCAACTTACATACTTCTAAGAGTCTTCTTTTGAGATGGAGGTTGAGCTTGATCTCTTTCCACTTCCTCCTACATCTTCCCAGATGATGCAGCAGGCTTCTTAGGGTGAGGCTTGCTCTTGGAACTGGATGGTTCAGGCTGTGCAGTAGTGGTGCATATTTGATCAGCCTTTTTCTCACGACTAGGATGATTTGGACATGAACTAGGACTCCTGGTACTAGAGTCCATGGTTGAGTCTTCACTCTTTACCATTTCAAATCCAGCAGAGATAACAACTTTTTTTCCTAGGAGTTAAAAGTGTCCTTGATCTCTAGGTCTTTCTTTGATTTTCCTTTGGCTGCCCTTATCAAGTTCTTCCTTGAAGACTTGGTCATCTCTAGTTCCTTCTTCTCTCCAAGGTAATAGTGACCCTTCTTAGGATAACCCTTGTCACTCACTTCAGGTTCTTTCTTCACTATCTCCTTTACATCCTCATCCTTCTCTTGGATAGGATCAATAGAAGGTAGCTCATCTTGACAAATTCCATACCTTGGAGATCTTACATAAAGTAATGTGTGTGGAGGAGCTATCTCACTTGATCCCAAACCCTACCTGTTTTGATAAAAAAAAATTTGCATGCATGGATGAAGATATGATGTTCTTAAAGGTTTTCTATTCAAAAACACACTTTTCTTCCTTGGCTTTGGTGATCATAAGCTCAGCCAGGCATTCAGTTTACTTAGTAGTAAGAGCTTTGATTTGAGTCCTGTAGTTTGTATGCTCATGCTTAACAATAGAAATTATTTTCTCTAAATATTTTATTTTTAATTTATAATCATTTTCTACTCTTTTAAAATCATCTTTTAAAATGTTCAAGGACTTAAGATCAGATCTCACTTCCAAGTTATAGGACCTGTACATGTTAACTTTGGCAGTGCATTCAGGAGTACAAAAATGTTCTAATACCTTGGCTTCTTCATGATCAACCATCAGTGCTTGGCTTGGAGAGACATCTTCAACCTAAAATCTACAGTCAAAGCGTCCTTCTTTAATAGGAACAGCAGCATGTTGTTTTGGTTGGCTTGGCTTCTTAGTTCTGGGAGCTGCATCAGTGTAGTTTGGTCTGGGTTGTGCCTGGCCACCATCTTTCCATGATGCCTTGCACTCCTTAGTAAGTGTCCTATTTGGTTACAGTTGTAACACTTCACCTTGCTTTTATCCAGGCCAAACTCTCCATTGTTCATATTGCTTGGGAACTTCCTTCCGGTTCTCTTGTAAACTTCTTGGATCTATGAGTCAGAAGAGCCATCTTTTGAACTATCTTCCTGTACTCCAGATCATCTGGATGGATGCAGTCCAAGTCTTCAAGAGTGAAGAGAAAGTTACCACAACTTTAATCAGTAGACACAAAGGCTTGAGTAGAGCTTGTCTCTTGGAATAGGCTTCCTTGGATGTAGCTCTCCCTTGGTGTCAAAGGGAAGGTGATGAAAGGATCTTTTTGTGAGTTATTAAGGAAGCAGATGAGATGATGTTATGGTTCTCTGCTATCTCTTTCAACCATATGAATTGCTGAACTCTGCTGATTGTAGGAAGACCTTCTTAATGGATTTTGCAAGTTCATCTCCATCTGGTAGCCACTAAGGATACCATGCAGCTCTATGAGAGTATGAGTAGAGAGAATCTCAGTTCTCTTGATGGACAAATAGTAGTGAGTCCATTGTCTGGGAAGAGAGAACATGAACTTCCTCACTATGTCTTTATTCTTAAGCTTGACTCCAACATCCATTAGAGTATCAACAATCTCAACATACCTGAAGTATTGTTGAGTCATGGTTTCACCTGTCCTGTAGGTGAAGTTCTCAAACTGCTACTTCATGATGTCTTTCTTCTTTTCCTTGGCTTCCTTAGACCCCTCATACATGAGCTTAAGTGCATCCCAAAGTTGCTTAGCAGTTTTGCACTTCTTGAAGACTTTGTATATATTGAGTTTGGAAGAGTAGTTTGGAGAGCAGTCATGGCTTTCTGATCTACATTAATTTTCTTCCAATCTTCCTCAAAATAGTCAGTCATTTGCTTTGGAATCATCCCATCTCCAGAAGTGGCTGAAAAGGTGCTTGGGATGTGAGGTCCTTAAAAAACAATCTTCATATCTTGCTATCTTAAGACTAAATGAACCCTTCCATACATTGGCACCAAGTATCAAAGTTATCAGGAATGACCAGTGGATACTTTGTCATGGTATCGATTTCCATATCAGCCAATGAGAGAGCTGCCATTTGAGCTGATAAGTGTTTTTGTGAAATTGAAGTGACCGAAGATGGTGAGATCTTACAATCAAGAGCCTGAAATGCTCTTATACCAATTGTAGGACCATTGAAAGGGGTCAATACAATAGTTTCACATTTGTTAGGAGAGTGTTTAGAACACTTAGCAGATCAAATAGGGAACCGACTTAAGATGAAACAAGACACACTAGTAAAGAAAAGAACAAGAACAAGATAATTTGGTTTTCAATAGTGATGTACATTGCTCTCAAGTTCTTACAAAGTGTAACAAAGCTTATCCAAAGTTACAGTACTTGAGATACTTTATACTACAAACTACAGCAGGCCATACTTTGAAGGCTAGCTGAAAACACTAATCTAGACAACAAGATCAATGTAGAGTCAAAAGCCAAATTGCCTTTTGACTAGTGACTATGACATGCCATAGCTCATATACTGATATATTAGAAAAAGGATAAAAAAGTACAAGAGTAGAAAGTTACAGTGATAAGATCTTAATCTATAGTTTGACCAAAGTATGAACTTTTTACCAACTCATATAAGTTGGTGAGTCTTTAGAGGTGGCAGCAGAAAGTTGTTTCAGCTTTTGTCAAAAGGTGATTCAGAAAAAGCGTGTCTTCTTTGTCATCAGAAGAAATCAGTCTTTGGCTTCGGAAGACTTTATCTTTGAAGCTTTGGAAGACTTCATCTTTGGCTTTGAAAGATTTAGTCATTTGTCTTCGAAATATTTGATACTTAGCATAATTCAATGAGTTGTATCAAATCTTCTGAAGCAACTTCCTTGTACTTCACATGTGCATGCTGAGAGCTCTTTGGTTGCATCAGCCTCTATTGTAATCCTTACACATACATTGGCACCAAGTATCAAAGTCATCTGGAATGATTATTGGATACTTTTTCATGGTACCGGTTTCCATATCAGCCTTTGTGAGAGCTGCCATTTGAGCTGGTAAGTGTTTTGTGAAACTGAAGAGATATAAGATGGTGAGATCTTACAATCAAGAGCCTGAAATACTCTGATACCTACTGTAGGACTGGTGAAGGGGGTCAATGCAATAGTTTTATAATGTTCGGTGAGAGTTAGAACACTTAGCAGATCAAATAGGGAATCAGATTATGATGGAACAAAGAACAAAAATAAAGAATAGAACAAGAACATGAACACACTAAGATAGTTTTCAAGAATGATGTATATTGCTCTCAAGTTATTACAAAGTGATACAAAGCTTGTTTTTAAATGAAAAGTAACTGAGATACTTTATACTACATCCTACAGCCAACCACACTTTAAAGGCCAGCTGGAAACACTAATCTAGATAACAAGATCAATGTAAAGTCAAAAGACAGATTGCCTTTTGACTATTGACTATGACATGCAATAGCTCACATCCTTATCTAATACAAAAGGGATAAAAGTACAAAAGTAGAAAGTTACAGGCTCAAAACCATAATCTACAGTTGAAAAAAGTAAGGACTTTTCACTAACTCAAATAAGTTGGTGAGTCTTCAGAGATGGCAGCGAAAAGTGGTTCAGATTTTGTCAAAAGTAAGTTAGAGAAATGATGTCTTCTCTATATTTAGAAGAAATCAGTCTCCTGGCTTTGGAAGACTTTGTCTTTGAACCTTCGAAGGACTTCAACTTTGGCTTCGGAAGATTTGGTCTTTTGGCTTCGAAAAGTAACTTCCTTGAACTTCACATGTGCATGCTGAGAGCTCTTTGGTTGCATCAGCCTCTAAGAGTAATCCTTACAACTTGAATATGTATTTAAGATCTGGTCTACAACTAAACAAGAGTAAATCTGATATAGAGTCTCCTGGTTAATGACAATTGTCATCACAGATATTTTTATTATTTCAAACATTTAACTAATTACCATATGACATTGAAGGAATAGAATCACTAAGAAAGAAGCTAAAGCAACAGAAGGGACCGACCTAATAAAAATCAAATCACTTGCCAAGAATGATAAAGGTCAATTTTATGGAAAGCCAATAAGAAGACTTAAGCAAACAAACTTTTATGTAGCCAAATATGCACCAATTTTATGAAGCCTGCTGCCATTTTTGTCAAGCTGCATGGCATACTGTAAGGATCAACAATTTAACAAGATCGATCTCATGAGTAGAATACGGAATCGCTTATGATTATATGATTAAATAAGGAGAAGACATGATCAAATGAACTTGAACAGAAATGTAAATAATATTTTATGTATTGCTCTCTGATTTGAAACAATTACAATGAGTGCGAAATCAGAAAAATGAGAAAAAGCTACTAAGTTACATATCTATTTTTACTAAACTATGAAGTTCTCGCGCGACTTCCATGTTTTCACGCGAGAAGAAGTTATCATGCGCCAACTCTATCTTATCTCATGACTTGATCATCTTTATCTTAATTTAATTTCCCGAGCCTCTATGTTCAATCCCTACAATCTCCCCCTAGTCTCGATAAATCAATGATTTAGAAGTCCACGTCATCCACTTTGTAACTGCCTCCGTATGCATATAGCTTGTTATTAAGGGCCTTTGTGATCATCCAACCAAACTATGCTGCTATGAAATGAATAGATTTATCAGCTACAATTGGACAAGCTTGCAACCTCATCAAATCTTCTTTACCAAACTTGAGCAAATCCACAGGGTCGATGACACGATAATATTTATGCACACAATGTATTAACGCATGCTCCGTCTCCTTTTCACAACTCTAGAAACTAAGCTTAGACAAGCTATTAATTGGCATAGGAGCATGTATAGGGATCTTCGTAGCATATCTCAGATTCTTGAACACTCGTATCTTCATAGTTCTCATCTTCAATGACTTTGGATTTGGCTATCTTAAAGTCTTTGAAGTTGGTCTTGCTTTGCCTCTAGATAATATTTCTAACCCAATTCCCTTTGCTATAATTACTTGGGTTAATGAACAGAACACGACCCATAGCCTATAAATCTAACGCTCTGAGTGTATGGAAATCTTGTTCGTCCTGATAATACTCAATAGCTCCCCCCTTTCTCTTTATCACATACATCTTCTTTTCTGCGTCGTATGCCCAACTAATAATAGGTTTTGAGTTTCCATACCTTGTGAAAGGCTTGGAATGTCTAAGCGTTGAATGTAAGCTGGTGGAGGAGGAGCAACAACTGTATGATTTCCAACATGACGCATGGCACTTTGACCTGTTACATTAGCTATCTCGTCAGTTGTTTCCTGAGAGTCCCCTTCTTCAACTAAAATATCTAAGAACAAGTTCTTAATACTGTTTCCAAATATATTTGTGTGGTCTATGGTTTCTTTCAAATCATCAAATGTTCCAAAGTCTTCTTCTGACACTTCAGCTATAATATTTTGCTGGAATGTGTAAACTTCACTCTTGTAAGCTTCTTCGGTAGCGGGATCTAGAGGTGCATAGTCAACTGAGTCATCAAGACTTGGTCCGAAGACATTATCAGTACCCGACAAACCAAAAGGACCAGCAGCTAAACCCATGTCACCACCCTGATCATCATCATCATACTTATCATCTTTCTCATCATTATCACCATCGACACCATCATCATCTTCATCTTCATCATCAACCTCTTCTTCATCACTAAAATCATAATCTACCAAATCCAAATCATCATCATCATTAGCAGTCTCAGGGATTGGTAAATCATGTTCAAGCTCTACAAACACCTCTCCAGTATAAACCACAAGTTGATCCTCAATAGCTCTTAATCAACAATAGCAGTCTATGTTGTCCTTTCTATAACAACAGGATCAACATCATGCTCTGTAGTATTAGCAAGATCTTGAGTAGTTTCAGGATCAGCAAAATGTTGTCCGCTTGACTCTCCAACTTCTGTGGTTCGTTGATATGTAAACGAAAATGGAACACGAGAAGTGAGGTCTCACATGTTTTGCTCTAGAATCTGAACATAGCTGAGTATGAATTGTTGCTGATGTTCAAGATTCTTGATCTGCTCATCCTTATCAAAAATTTGTCTCTACATCTCATTAATAATTTGAGTCTTCTCTAACATCTCCTTCTCTAAAGTATTTACTCTTTGCTCAAGAGTAACAGATGTAGGTGAACTAGTAGAAGCACTAGCACCTTGTCTTTGCGTAGGAGGAGTACTTAGAAAATCTTCCATCCCAACTGACTCATCAGACCCTTGATCTCTAGGAGGAGTACTCAACACATCATTAGTAGTGGGCACTGCAAATGATGTTACAGTGGTTGATTCTGTAACAATCATAGGAGTCTCTATTAGTGTAGCCTCATTAACTGTGACTGGAGCCTCTGATACAGGCACATCCTCATCACTTGCCACAGTTGTCACTGGGGTCCAACACTTTCATAACACACCTCATCCTCTACCCTTAGCATGTGGACTTTCACCTGCTCTCCTAGCCATCTTCTTTTTTCTTCCCCGAGTAGAGGGTAAATCTTCAGGAACAAATTCAGCGTCACTTTCCTCAGCAGTGCGTTTGGCTGGTGTTTCTCACACTCTGGGATATTCCTGAAGAACATAAGAGACATTCCCTATCTGATCACTATCAGTCTCACTCCCTGAACTAAACTAGGAGTCAATCTCAGCATCTATAGAGATTCCTTCTCCTTGTGAACTTTCAGGAGCCTCTTGAGTAGAAGTAGTGAAAGGATCGGTTGTATCAGCTTGAGGTACCATAATCTCTGGAAGTTCAGCTTCTCCTTGATAACCCTTAACATATCTGCCAATTTTGGCAAAGTGTGTACTATCCCAAGCATTGCCTCTAGCTCCCATAAGATATGTGAATATATTTTTCTTCATCATCATTATAGCATAGGTAGAAGAGTCAGATATAGCTAACTCAAGTTGAGCAGCATTCACAATTAGCTGTATGAACCGGGGTACATAATAAACTTTTTCCCCACTATAGCTATGATGTTCGTTTGCATATCCGAAATAATAGCTTTGGATATGCTGTATTGTAAATCATTGACAAGTGATATCAGCAGGGATCTGAAAATAGCACTTAGGCTATCCATGCCAGCCTTTAGGTTGCTGAGACAATGAATCACCACATGAAACAAGTACTTCTAGAACAATGGTAAGTACTTCTCAAGTGAAGGATATTAGTGATCATATCCCATTCTCTTCAAACAATTTCCTGCCATGTTGTCATCAATCTTGACGACCGCATTAGGCTGATCCTCCAACAGTAGAACATTTTTTATCATTTCGGCAGTGTTAACAACCTGCTTCCCCTTAACTATTGCAGATATACACGGTTCACCCTGCTCATCTCTCTCATTGGCTGTTGATAGCCAAAACTGATCAACCATATTTGTGTAGATAGTGGGATTAGGAATGATAGCATGATGGATCCTAGACATCTTAAGTCCATCAATCAATGATTTGATTAGGGCTTTATCTTCTAGAACGTCTCCAAGATAAGCTACTGCATCATGGTTTTATTAAAATCCTTAGGTCTTGCCATCTGAAAATTAAATAAACTTGAATTAGAACACACAATTTTCAGACTTAGAAAATTTCAGACTTTGAAAAATTTTGAAAATTTAAACTTTTCGCACAAACCAAAGTACTCCTCAGGTTCAACTTTTCGCATGACAAGATAGGTATTTGCATGAAACTGAATTTGACAAAAGTCAACTTTTCGCGCGACTGGTCAAAGTTTCCACGAGACAAGTTCTGTGCGAATTCAAAATTTCTCGTGTTTGTTCATTTTCAGAGACTTTTCGCACACGACATGTCCAATTTTTTAGATTTCAAATCAAGCATTTTCAGGGTGTTTTAACCATTAATACATGTTCATTAAGTGTCGGTTAGGCCATTATTAAGGTTTCATATAGTTAATTTTGTTTAGTTTTAAGTGTATTTGTCCTTAAACATTTGGTCATGAATTGAACACACTTAAAATCAATCTAAAACCAGTAACCTACCTTTTCAAACACTAAATAATCAATGGACGACCACAATGAACAATAATATCAAGTATGATAATGTTTGAACGTTTAGAATTTTTAAGAGTGAAAATCAAAAAGTTCTCGTGCGAATGAAGTACTTTTGGCACCATTGTTGCTTTTATAGCCTTCTAACTTCTCGCGTGAGAAGTCAGAGTTTTCGCACACAATGACTTTTCGCTTCTGTGTACTTTTCGCATGCGACTAGTTCAACTAGTCGCATCACATTTCGCACTATTTGAACTTCTTGCACGCGAGAAGTTCAATTCCATTGAACTTCTAAAAATTTTCAACTTTTTCAAATTTATTTATTCTATTAAACCATTTGATTTGTTATGAGTAAAAGTATGTTTAACTAAGTGTTTATAATTATCCAAGAACCCTTAATTTTGTGAAAGTTTGGTAAATCAAAATCAAACTTTAACATAAAACAAATGATATTTTTTATAACTTGAATGTTTTTGGTAAATTTTCAAGTATAGGATCATATTTTTTATAAAATCGATCATAAACATCATCCAGCTTTATTTAAATGAGACTGATTATGTTGATTGTCAATATATTTTATCCATTTTAAACTTAGACTTTAATATTTTTACTTGGACACATTATCTTTGATTTTATCATGTTTAGATTGACTTATATGAAATCTGTGAATCTCACAATCAAGAATCCTGTGGAACTCTTATCAAGCTTCAAGACACTTTGGAGAACTCAAGTCACCTCAATTTGACTTAAACCTTTAACCTTTGTTGAACATTTTTAGAAAAATTTTTCTTTATTATATTAACTATTTAGAGCATAACTAGCATGAGAAACGTTTCTAAACACAAAATATTAACAAAATTTAGGACTTATTAACTGCCAGTCGGACTTATGTTTTACCCTCACAATACGTTTAGGACTTGCATGCCAAGTCAGACCTACATACCCCATCTTTTGATTTTGCCTCCTGTGTCAGAACATATCCTCAAAAAGGAAAATATTTATCATATAGTATGTATGTCTATGACATATCTTTTATTATTGTGCACATTGGCATCTTTATTCCTATATGGCCTTTTGGCATCTTTTTACTCTTTTTGATAATATTCGTTTTCTCTTTTTGTCTTTGTTTTTCATATCTTTTTCTTCTTTTGTATTTATATATACATATTTCATATTTCTTCTGAAAAACATTGAATCAGATAGTAACTGGTTTGAGTATGACTAGACTTTAACTCTCAATATGTTTTAGCTTGGAATTAGTGTTACCATAAAATCTTGATGAGTAACCCACTTCAATCATTTTGAATTTACTTTAAGTATATCACAGATCATAGTGTTTTTCAGTCTTGGAAGTCAAGCCTATCAACATATCAAACATAATACAAGTCAGTTTCTTTTATGCCATAAGATGTAATGAATCAAAAATTAAAAAATGTACTATCATTTCCAATATATCCTTGAAAATTTGAATTTTCTTAATATGTAAAACAAAATATTTTTACAAATTTCCTTTTTACTCCCCCTAAGAACAAAATCTTTTTAAGACATTTTTTGAATTTTCTCCCCCTAAAATTGTGATTATCTTCAAGAAAATAACAATTTTAACTAAAAACTAAAAACAACTTTTGGAAAGGGTGTATCTGTAATGATCAAACCAAAGTAAATTCAATTGTTAAAGTAGGATAATCATTAACCAAAGTTAATCATTCCCAGAGATTGGACAAAAAAGTCCAATCAGGAATGATCAAATGCCTTAGTAAACAAATCAACAATGTTGTCATCTGATGAAACTGATTCCAAATGGATAAGTTTTTGATCAAAACAATCACGGATAAATTGCATGCGGATGTCGATGTGTTTTGTCTTTGAATGTTGGATCGGATTCTTCATAATATTCAACAACTTGACGCAGCCACATATTCAGCCTCTGTAGTGGATGTGAATACCGTCTGCTGCTTCTTGCTGCTAAGAAATTAACTTGTTGCCAAGAAATTGACAGCCACCGGTGGTTAATTTCCTGTCCAAGTTGCATCCTACGTAATCACTGTCAGTATAAGCATATAAATTGAAATCGGAATTTTTAGGACACCAAAGATCAAGTGTTGGTTGACCCTTAAGATATTTGAAAATCCACTTAACAGCTTTCATGTAAGATTCCTTCGAATTACCTTGATAACGTGCACATTGACAGACAAGAAACATGACATCTGGTCTGCCAGCAGTGAGATACATCAGAGATCCGATCATTGATCGATAGAGATACTGATCAATGTCATCACCCATGAGATCTGGAGTTAAAGTAGGACGAGGTCATTGGAGTGGGAGATGTCTTGGAGTCCTGAAATTTGTATTTGTTGAGAATAATGTGAATATATTTTTTTTGATGTATCAGTATTACCTTATTATCTTGTTTAACTTGAATACCCAAGAAAAATGTCACTTCCCCAAGAGAACTCATTTCAAATTTCTTTTTCATCACAGTTTCAATTTCCTTGCACAAATCATCATTGGTAGAACCAAAGATAATGTCGTCAACATAAACTTGAACAAGAATAAGATCATCACCAGTCTTCCGTAAGAATCAAGTTTGATCAATCGCACCCCATGTATAACCATTTGCAAGCAAATGTTCAGTGAGAGTGGCATGCCAAGCACGAGGTGCTTCATGTAAGCCATACAGTGTTTTGTCTAACTTATAAACATATTTCGGACGATCTGGATCTTCAATACCAGGTGATTGACAAACATAAGTTTCTTCTTTCATCTCGCCATACAAGATAGCAGTTTTGACATCCATTTGATACACTTTGAAGTTCTTGTATGAAGCATATGCCAGAAAAATGTGTATTGCTTCTAGTCTTACAAAAGAAATGTATACTTCTTCATAATCAAGACCTTCAATTTGATAGAATACTTGAACAACAAGTCTCGCCTTGTTGTGAACAATCACATCTTTGTCATCTGTTTTGTTTTTGAAAATCCATTTAGTACTAATCAGCTACTTACTCTTTGGTAGTTCACATAGATGCCACACATTTAGCTTCTTGAATTGCATCAGTTTGTCTTGCATAGCCTCAACCCAACTGTTTTCTTTTAATGCCATCTCAGCGTTCTTGGGCATAATTTGAGATATAAAACATGAATACAAACATGTATTTATTATGCCCGATTGGCTTTGAGTTTGAACACCTTGTGATAACGACCAATGATTGCTTCAGCTGGATAGTTTTTATGAATTCTCAGCTTAGGAATGGTTCCGTCAGAAATAACTTCGTCAAAATTAGACATATGACTAACTGTTTCTTCAGCATTGTTCCCTCCTTCAGGTTGATACACAATATCTTCCTCTTGAAGAATATATCATTATCAACAGATAAATGTTCAAATGGAACTTAAATTGTATCTATCGGATCAATTTGATTAGAAGAAGAACTCTAATCAGAAACCTGTGATGCTTGTTCAACAACTAGATCAGAATGAGATAGATCAAATTCAGAAACAGAGTGTCAAACAGCTGTGACATTTGAAGAAGAAGGTATATCTGAAGAATTTCCTGTTGCTGAATATGGGATAAATCCAACATCATCAGTGCAAATATCTTGAATTGATAAACTCAAAGGTGGATTAGTTGTAGAAAAAGCAAATGATCGATTAAATGTTTCAAATAATTAAGCATAATCATATACCCATGAAGGCACTGAGCCTGCATCTGTTTTGTTAGATTCATGCCAATCAATATCAAACGACTCTATTATTTGTTTAGATCTTTTATTATAAACCTGGTATGCAATTTTGTTGGCTGAATATCCAACAAAATAACTTTCATCAGCTTTTTCATCAAATTTTGATTTAGAATCAGATATGTTTAACAAACAATGATGGTAATTTGGCGGTAATTTGGCTGCTGATAACATTGTTCTGGTGGTAATTTGATTTAGAATCAAATTTTGATTTAGCCCAAAAGAATGACAGTAATTTGGCTGCTGATAACATTGTTCTAGCAGTTTCAATTAAAGTTCTATTACGCTTTCAGCAACTCCATTTTGTTGTGGAGTTCCATTATAACTAATTGGCTTGCTATCCCCATTGAATCACAAAATTTATTCAGTGTGTGATTGCAAAATTTGGTTCCATTATCACTTCGAATGCACTTGATGATTTTGTCAGTCTGATTCTCCACTAGGGTCATGAATTTTATCAGCAAGTGAGGTGTCTCATCTTTGGTTGCTAAAAAGAAAACCCATGTAAATGTAGAAAATTCATCAGCAATAACCAAACAATATGCATGATGTCCAAACTAAAAACCCTAACTGGACCAAATAAATCCATGTGTAGCAGTTGTAGAACAGAGTCAATTTTGGTATGAGCAACTAGTTTATGAGGAAGTTTGTGTTGTTTGCCTTTTGAACATAATAGACAATGTTTAGTAAGTTGAAATTCTTTCAAAGGTAGGCCTATAAGATGATTTCCTCTAACCAACTTGTTTATATTTTTAATGTTAACATGGCCAAGACTATGATGCCATAACAATGAATCATTTTCGAGGCTTTAGATAACAAACACGACATAGTTACAAATGAATGTGAACCATTCATGTCAAGTAAATACGTTCCTATGTATCTTGGTGTTCTTAATAAAATCCATTCATTAGGAATTACAAATCCAGGTTTTAAAATAAGACATTCTTTATCAGTGAAGTGTGTTGAATACTTTTTGTATTAAATTTGAGAGACACTTAACAAATTATGTTTAAGTTCCTCTACAAAATTGAAATCATCAAAACTTAACCACCATTAGACCATTGTACCTTTCTTTGTAATCTTACCACCTTTATCTCCTGTAATATAACATATCCCCGTTGTAAGGTTGTTTGTTGTTTAACAGAGATATATTACCAGTCATATGCATTGAACAACAACTGTGACATGCCAAACACTTTTGATAACTTGCCTTGGTTGTTCCTGCATATATGAATGAATTTATTTATATTTAGAAAACCAAGCCATGGTTGACTTGAGTACTTTGTTTTTATCCAAATATGATACCTACTATAATATCATATCTCTTTTGTCATCGTAAGCACATTGTTCAACAATATCAGGCTTAGATGGTTTTTCTATAATTTTTCACTTTTGAATTGCTTTGATCAGATGTGTACCATTTTCTTTAAGTGGTCTGTATTGAAGTAGAAGCTTATCATCAACTTGTACGGATTTAACATTTGACTTTTTTAATTCAAATCATTACTATTATTAACAAAAGAGTTTGACTGATTTGAATTCCTTTTGAATCTGGCAATTAAAAAGAAATGTTTTCTATAATTTGAAATTGAGTTGTGAAATCTTTGTTTGCTTGATAATTGATGTTGATGATGAGAGTTTCTAGCCTTATGATTTGGCTTGCCACATGTATAACAACACCTTTTATGATATGTATTTGATGCTTGTGTATTTGCACAAACTGTTTATGATAACTTCCATAGTTATCATAGAATCTGGCCTTAGCCTTTATTTGGCATTATGATTCTTTAACAGTCTCCCTTTTCTTTCTTTCATTATGAATTGTTTGAGATGATTTCGGAAGAGTTGAGATATCTTTGTAAGGTAATATCTGAAGATTATAATGCTGATGCAACCAAAGAAGCAAAAACAACCAAAGGTCTTCCTGCATGCATGCACTGGATGTACAAGTTAGAAGTTGTTTCGAAAGTTTTACACTCTCCACAGAAAAATACTCTAAGTGTAAAATCTTTCGAAGCCAAAGTCCAAATCTTTCGAAGCCAAAGATGAAGTCTTCCGAAGCTTCAGAGACAAAGTCTTCCGATGCCAACTTGCTATGAAGACTGATTTCTTCTGAAGACAGAGAAGACATGCTTTCTCTAATCTACTTTACATAAAACTGACACACTTTTTGCTGCAACTCAGAAGACTCACCAACTTATATTAGTTGGTGAAAAGTCCATGTTTTTGTAAACTGTAGATTAAGGTCTTTGTCTATAACTTCCTGCTATTGTACCTGTAAACCTTTTTATATTAGAAAAGGATACGAGCTATGGCATGTCATAGTCACTAGTCAAAAGGCAATCTGCCTTTTGACTCTACATTGATCTTGTTGTCTAGATTAGTGTTTCCAATTGTCTTTCTAAGTACTGGCGGTTGTAGGATGTAGTATAAAGGGTCTCAGGTCCTTGTAATTCTTTTATGCTTTGTAACACTTGTAATAGAACTTGAGAGCAATATACAACATCCTTGAAAACCATACTGCTTTGTTCTTGTTTTGAGTTCTGTCTCACTACTTACTTGTGTTCTTAGTATCATATTATACAAACTCGGTTCCCCGTTTGATCTGTTAAGTGTTCTAAATCTCTTCTCATTGTGAAACTGATTGTATTGACCACCCTTCACATGGTCTTGCAATTGGTATCAGAGCATTTTAGGCTCTTGATTGTAAGATCTCACCATCTTTAATCCTTTCAATCTCCCAAAATACTTAACATCTCAAATGGTAGCTATCACCAAGGCTGACATGGAAACTGGTACTATGACTAAATCTCCACTGATCACTCCTAAAGACTTTGACACTTGGTGCCAAAGAATGGAAGGCTTCATCAAGTCTTAGGACTCTAGTATGTGGGGATCAGTAGTCTTTGGACCTCATGTACCATCCACCCCTTCAGCTGCTGCTGGTGGTGGTATGATACCAAAGGAAGTGCCTAACTATTCTGATGAAGACCGAAAGAAGATTGATATTGATCAGAAGGCCATGAACTCCCTCAAAACTGCTCTTCCATACTCTATCTACAAAGGCTTCAAGAAGTGCAAGACTGCCAAGCAACTATGGGATGGACTGAAGCTGATGTATGAGGAGTCTAATGAAGCTAAAGAGAACAAGAAGGACCTCTTGAAGTAGCAGTTTGAGAATTTCACCTTCAAGACAGGTGAAACCATGACTCAACAGTACTTCAGGTATGTTGAGATTGTGGATACTCTAGTTGATATTGGAGTAACTATTGAGAACAGGGATATTATGAGGAATTTCATATCCTCTCTTCCCAGACAATGGACATACTATTGTGTGGTCATTAAGAGGACTGAAAACCTCAAGATCCTTACTCTCACTGAGTTGTATGGTATACTCAGTGGCTACCAGATGGAGATGAATATGCAAAATTCATCTGGTAACTCCAGCATCCAACAGAGTTTAGCCCTTTATATGGTTGAAAGGGACTGCAGAGAACCACATCAACATCTCAACTGCTACCCTGAAAACTCATAGAAGGGTCCTTTCATCACTTTCCCGGAGACATAAAAGGAGAGCTATATCCCTGGAAGCCCATTCCAAGAGACAAGCTCTTCACAAGCTTTTGTGTCTTCTAATGAAAGCACAAGCAACCTTCTTTTCACTCTTGAAGACCTGGACTGTATCCATCCAGATGATCTGGAGTATATGGTAATAGTCTAGCAGATGGCTCTTTTTACTCATAGGGCCAAGAAGTTCTACAAGAGGACTAGGAGGAAGTTTCCTAGCAATACGTCCAGTGGAAAGTTTAGGCTGGACAAAGGCAAGGTGAAGTGTTACAACTATAACTAAATGGGACACTTTGCCAGAGAGTGCAAGGAACCAAAGTCAAATGGTGTCCAAGCACAAGACAGGCCAAACTACACTGAAGGAGCTCACCAGAATGAGAAGCCCAGGTAGCAAGCTACGGTTGCTGTTGAAGAAGGAGGCTTTGACTAGAGCTTTCAGGTGCAGGATGCATCTCCAAACCAAGCACTTATGGCAGATCATGATGAAGCCAAGGTATTGGAACATCTCTGTACACCTAAATGTATTGCTAAAGTCAATTAATCTAGGTCCTATAACTTAGAGATGAGATCTGATCTTGAGTCCTTAAATATCTTAAAAGCTGACTTCAAACAAGCTGAAATTGATTACAAACTAAAAATAGAAGATTTAGAGAAAACCATTTCAACTCTAAAGCATGAACACACCAACTACATGACTCGGATAAAAGATCTCATCGCTAAGTTAACTGAATGCCAGGCTGAGCTTATGATCAGCAAAGCCTGGGTAGAAAAACTTGTTCTTGAAGAAAAGACCTTCAAGAACATGATATCCTCATCTCTGCATGCCCAACTTTGTTATCAAAATAAGCAAGGACTGGAATCTACTGAGCTCCTCCACACACTCTTTTATCTATAAGATCTCCAAGGTATGAAACTTGTGAAGATGAGCTTCCCCTCATAGACCCCATTGCTGAAGAGGATAAGGGGGAGATAGTGAAGGATGTGTCTGAGAAGAGTGAAGAAGACCATCCTAAGAAGGGTCACTATTCTCCTAAGGAGAGAGATGAAGAAGCTGGGATGACAAAGTCTCAAAGAAAGAACTTGATCAGGAGAGCAAAGATAAAGTCAAAGAAGGCTCAAGAAATCAAGCCAACTTTTAACTCTAAGCGAAAACAAGTGTTTATCTCTGTAGGATTTAAAGTGGTGAAGGCTGAAGACTCAACTATGAACTCTAGTACTAGGAGTTCTAGTTCAGGTACAAATCATTCCAGTAAAGAGAATAAGGCTGATCAGCTGGGAACCACTGCTACACAGCCTGAACCATCCAGTTCCATGAGCAGGCCTCTCCCTAAGAAGCCTATTGCATCATCTGTGAAGATGAAGATGGAGTAGGAATGTGATCAAGTTCATTCTTCCTCTCAAAAGAAGACTCTCAAAAGGAAGCAAATGGACTGCATCATGTGTGGTAGTACTTCTCATCTGGCTAAGGATTGTATCTACAATCCTAAAAGTACTATCCACATGATCAAAGAGAAAACTTCTGAGAAGAAGAAGGAAAAGCTAGCTTCGAAAGGAAAATCTGTTTCCTTCAGAAGCTCCAAGGTGAAAAGGAAGACAAGTGAAAACTTGCCTTCAGAAGAATATTTGGTCTCGAAAGAAAGGAATGCTTCTGAAGAACTTAAGCCTGCTGCAGTGATAGCAAGATCTTCCGAAGGTCCAGTCTCCAAAACTTCAGAAGTTCTTAAAACTTTAGAGGTGTTGAAGGTCAAGTCCAATCTTCCGAAGATGGTATGGAAGATGAAGAAAGACCTGATGACTGAAAATTCTTCATCAACAACAGCTAATGATCCTCAAAGCTTGAAAATATAGGATCAGTTACTATTACATTATCATCAGATCACTTTGAAAAGCCCAAGGCCAATGAGGATTGGGTTTCCAAATGTAACTAACCAGTTCTTTTTATGCAGGAACAACTGAAAACCAAGGGAAATGTATGGATCATTGATAGTGGTTGTCCAGGCACATGACTGGCAATGGTTCTCTGCTTCAAAATTTTAAGAAAATTGATGGAAGGCCAGTTGCTTTTGGAGGAGATGCTAGTGGTTACATTACAGGAAGGGGCATGGTCACAAATGGTAAGCCCACCATTGATCTTAAAGAGTTTAGGAAGGACCTCACATTGTTTAGTTATCACAGATGATTTCATAAAATTCACTTGGGTCTTTTTCCTTAGAACTAAGGATGAGACTCCTGACATCTTAAAGAACTTCAATCTGAAAATTGAGAATCAAGCTGATCACAAGGTCAAGACCATAAGATGTGATCAAGGAATAGAATTTAAAAACCAAATCCTTGATACATTTTGTGATAAAAAGGGTATTACAAAACAATATAGTGCTCCCAGGACTCCTCAGCAAAATGGTGATGCTGAGAGGAAAAACAGGACACATATTGAGGCTACAAGAACCATGTTGTCTGACTATAAACTGCCTATCACCTTCTGGGCAGAGGCTGTTAACACAGCCTGCTATAGGCAGAAGAGAGTTTTAGTAGTTAAGACTCATGGAAGGACTCCTTATGAGCTATGGCATAAAAGGAGATCATTCATTGGTTTCTCAGGTCATTTGGATATCCCTACACCATCTTGAATACCAAAGATTAGGTAGCCAAGTTTGTTGAGAAATTAGATGATGGACACTTTATTGGATACTCTTCTCAAGCTAAGGCTTATATAGTATACAATCTCAGAACTAGAGTAGTTGAAGAGTCAGCCAATGTGACCTTCAATGAGCACACTCCTAGTGTGAAAGGTTCTAGTCAGGATTGGCTATTTGATCTTGATTTAGTTACCATCTATTTTAACAAGTGTTGTGAGAATGTTTCAGGATCTACAGGTAACTTATGAACAGGAGATCCTGACCCAAAATTTGAGCTGAGATGACCAAGCAAGAATACTACTTCAGCTCCAGTGGTAACTAACCCTGCAAATGAAGATCCTATCAACACAAACATGACAAATTCAGCTGACCATCTGAGATGCCTTCAAATTCCAGATCAAAGGTTCAAAACTCAGGTGAAGGAGCTTCAAATGTAGGAGGAAATAGAGGTGGTGACAGTGATCAAGAATTTCTTGATGCTGATAACAACTCCATAGAAGACAACATGAATGATGTCACACACTCATTGGATCAAGTCTCTGTTGATAAGTGTGCTGATGTGGTGGGTGATACTTCACTGCCAGATTTGAATTTCTTTAATTTAGATCTTTCCAATTAACTTTCTGTGATCCCTCAACTAAGGATCCACAAGTCACAACCCACCACAAACATCATTGGAAGTGTTGATACAGAGGTGAGAACAAGATGACAAAGCCATGACAAAAATGTTTCTCTATACTCTTGCATCTTGTCCTAGGTAGAGCCAAAGAAAGTTGATGAGGCTTTGAAGGATGGAAGCTGGGTTGAAGCAATGCAAGAGGAGCTGCTTCAATTCAAAAGATAGAAGGTTTAGAACCTATGTCCTCATCCTCATGGGAAGACTACCATAGGAACCAAGTGGGTGTTTAGAAACAAGAAGGATGCTAGAGGACTTGTCATCAAGAACAAGGCCAGACTAGTTGATCAAGGGTACACACAAGAAGAGGGAATTGACTATAAAGATGTTTTTGCTCCTATGGCAAGACTTGAAGCTGTAAGAATATTCTTGGCTTTTGCTGCATCCAAGGATTTCAAGGTCTACCAACTTGATGTCAAGTGTGCTTTCCTATATGGGGTGATTGATGATAAGTTGTATGTCAAACAATCACCTGGCTTTGCATACCCAAATCATTCTGATTATTTCTGTAAGCTTGATAAAGCTCTTTATGGGTTGCACCAAGCTCCAAGAAAGTGGTATGAGACACTATGTCAGTATCTCTGTCAACATGGTTACAAGAAGGGTACTATAGACGGAACTCTCTTCATCAAAGGAACAAGGAATGACTTAATGCTGGTTAAAGTATATATGGATGACATTATCTTCGGGTCAACTCATCCAAAGCTCTGCAAAGACTTTGAGAGGCTGATGAAGAATAGATTTGAAATGAATGCCATGGGGGAACTTAATTTGATAGGTTCAAAATGGATCGATATGTGATGATATCATAATGCAATGATCAATTCAAACACTAAGTAATCAAACACAAGCAATTACTTCAAAAATTCATAGATTTAATTGATAGCAAATGCATAGGATACAAAGTGTAAGGGTGAGTTATAGTTGTTCAGTCTGTTCTAACTGTTTCGTTCTATCTCTTTATGGTTTGGTTGGTTCTTGGTACTGGTTTTTCTACACAATACATAAACTATCCTATTTATACTATCAAATAAAAACAAGGAACGTATATTTACAAAATAAGTCCCTATACTATGACAAAACAAAAAAGACAAATGTTAATCTTTTAAGAGCTCTATTAATACTCCCCCTAAGATTTACATTGTCTTCAGTCTTCATGGAACTCTTCTGGTTCTTCTTTAATCTTGAACACCGTCTTTTCTTTGTAGAGTTCCAACTCTTACAAAGCCTTCTTGATCGTATACTTGACTTCTTTCAAAGATTCTATGATCTACTTAGCATTCGAGTTCTCAGAAAAGACTGTAGCATATTTTGTTGAGCTTCCACCTTCATCTAACACATGAATAGGTGAATCAGCAACAGCTTTGATAACCTCGAGTGAAGACTCCTCGGCAATCATATTCTCATATACCTATATATCATATGGATTAACAGGTAACAATCAAATATTAAGTGAATGAATGTATCGGGTGAGAGAATAAGTGAATCAGAGTGTTTGAGTTTGTGAACGAGTGAATGAAAACTACAAGTGTTGAATATATATAAGTGTAAAAATTCTTAGGCGCATGAGCACTGTGAAGGCACATGAGGCTAAGTTTCACACTAAATCTTCAGACACATGAGCACTGTTCAGAAGCTTGGGCATTGTTCAGGCACATGAAACTTGTTGAAATGCCTAACACTTAGAGTAAACATCACCTTCAAACGTCGAACCACATTTGGAAAGTCTGAAACTTTTCAGGCGCATGAGCATGTTGGACTATTTAAAGATGATACTTACCAAAACCTAAGTGCCGAATCTCATGATGATTACCAAAATTGACACGGTGAAGCTACGCTGTAAATATGATCAAAACGAAGAAAATTGACCAAAGTCAAACTTGGTCAAACTTGGTCAACCGTGGTCAAAGTCAACAGTCAACATCAACGGACGTCCCGAGTGATGTCGGCACCCGGCAGTCACGCATCAGCAATAAAGAATTTTTCAGACGTGAAGAATATTTGTGTAATCATTAGGGCTTAAATGTAATTTTGTTCATTTATGTAAAGAGTATAAATAGACTAAGTGTAGTCATTATTATACTCTAACCATTACCATTCAAGAATTCTCTAAGCAATCATACAGATTTAGGCTATGGAGAGAAACATAAGGTTGAGTGTGTGTGAGAGAGATTTTTCTTATAAACTCCAATTGTAATCTCCTAGCATCATCATACATATGAATGAATGAAATATTTATGAATGTGTTCTTGATTGTTCATCATTCATTCATCATCATACACTATATCTTGCATTAGATCTTCACTAGAAATCATCAACGGGTCTGTGAGATTCCACATCATAGATTCGATAAACGACAACAATACAATTGCAATATTCGATCCATCATTTATCGAATTTCCACAGGTGGTATCAGAGCTTTGGCTCAAATCATACATTGATTTTCTATCCTCTAAATCAACAAGATGATATAAGTGGTTCATTAGCTTCAAACCATACATCCTTGAGCTGAAAAACATCACAACAACCTTCTTCTACTCCAAACATTCATATAACACTTAAAACATGATTTCTTAATTTGTTTTTGTGTATTGTGAAGAAGATTATGTGGATTTAAAGCCCTAAACATCATTCATACACGATTTTCAAACGTGTTCATCACAAAACTCTCTAAAACCTCATCAAATTTAAAGGGTTTTCTGATATAACAATACACGAGTATTGTTCAATCAATTTTCATCATTCAAACACTGTTTTCAAAATAGAATCATCTCATTACCTGAAAAACCTTATCGGTTTAAGGGTTTTTGATAAAACACTCATTCGAGTACTGTTTCATCAAATTTTCATCAAACACAAATTGTTTTGAACATTTTGAATCATTCAAAGTGTTTTAAATTATCATATTCTAGTGAAAGACTCGCTTGAATCAGGTTTTTGTTCTTCAATCAACAAACCGATTGTTGATTCTGTGAATAACAGCATAGCCGCCAACAAAAACCCTAGAATAAACCCTAGGTTTGATCATTCATAACCTTCATAATCTATGGTGATTGTGTTGGTTCTTCATCAAAATCAAAGAAGAAACATAATCTTCTTGGAATTTTTCTGAAAAAGTTACTTTTTGATCCAAAAAGATAACTTTTAAAAACATTTTCTATGTTTTTAGGGTTTTGACTTTATTTGACTGACATCATTAAAAAGTTGACATTCCCTTGACAAAATATTCCTTTCTTTTAACCGAGATTTGAAAGTGACATATCATTGGATTTTAATTAATTAATTAATTTCCTTTATTTGGTAAATCTAATTAAAAAGGGTTTATCAACAACAAACAAATCCTAGAGACCTTAGAATTAAACAAGTTTTTCATCAATCTAAAATCATCAAACAAATTTAACTTAAAATGTTAGGTTAAAATCAAACAATCATGGCTGATGAAATTTCAGGAACAAACAGTGGTCTAAAACCACCCAGACTAAAGAACAAGTCAGACTTCAAACAATGGAAGATCATGTTCAGGAACTGGATAATTTTTCAAGACCCTGATTTATGGACTTCTATAACCTAGGGTCCTTTTATAGCTGTGACTCTTGGACCTGATTACAACATACAAAAACCAGTAAGATTGAAAAACATAGCTGGTGATGACCTCATGAGGGTCAAAACAGACATGACAGCATACAGCATATTGGCAATGACTTTGCCATTTGAAATTTTAACACGGGTTGAAAATTTCAAAATAGCCCATGAATTGTGGAAGGTACTTCACTCAATGTATGAAGGGAGTGAAGAAATTCGTGAAATCAAAAAGGAAAAGTTGAGGACACAATATGGACCCTTCCATCACATTCTGGGAGAATCAATCCCATAACAGCTACATAGATATGTCCAGTTAGCAAATGAAATGATTATGTATGGACTGAAATATGAAGCTGTTGAAATCAACAAAAAGATGTTACACACACTGCCAGAGAGCCGGACTCAATCAGTGTCATTGATGAAAGCAACATTGGATTTGGAAGCCCTATCCCTTGACTCTCTGGTAGCCAAGGTTGAAGCTCTAGAAATGGATGAAAAATCCAGAAATAACAATCACATCAGACATGTAAAGGCTTACAAATTCAAAGAACCACAACAAACAGACAGTGCATTTCTGACAAGCACTGGAGAAGAAGAAGATGAAGAATTTTTGGACTCCAGTGATACATCATTCTTCTCAGCACCTGAATCATCTAGCAACAAATATAAGTCTAAAAAGACTGGTGTGCATGCTTCACATGAAGCAACACCTCAGAGTAAACAACATCCACATACCTCTAGCTCAAACAAATAGCCAAAACCTCAAACCAACAACATACATAGACTTGAAAAGCTAATGGATGCTCTTACTATAATCCTACAAAGTGAAGAGCAAAAGGCAGCTTATGCAGCCTTTTCTACAAGCTTTGAAGCATTTTTAGGTGCAAGTCTAACACCATCATACATCATTCAGCAAGATTTGGATGAACTTCCACCAGGTATGGTAGAAGAAATGGATCTTCAATGGTCTATGGCAATGATTGCCTATAGATCAAAACGATTTTTGTAAAGAAATCGTGGTTTGAGCATGGATAAGAAAACTAAGATTGGTTTTGATATATCAAAGGTAAGATGCTATGATTGTCAACTCTATGGAAACTTTTCAAGAGAATGTCATCAGCCAAGAGTTGACGGAAACACACATCAGGCACAAACATCTAGTGGTTATCATTTTAATAGACAGGTGCCACCTCCAATCAGCATTCCAGCTGCACCAACCCCACCACAAATCACACAGTACAGTCTAAATCAACATTCAAAATCTTCTACAATGATTACCAAACAAGATGGTGAATATGACTGGAGCCTGTATGAGGCTGAAATTCCATCTCCAGGTCATGCCCTTATGGTAGATATTGAAGATAAAATATCAGACATCCTAAAAGAGGTAAAGGAGCACCTCTACACACAAGCATGTATTGATGAGGTCAACAGATATAGAGAGCATGCAGACAAACTTTAGAAGAAAGTCATAGAAACAAACATTTTAAATGAAAGTTTAAAATCAAAACATAAACAATATGCAACCAAAATACTTTCATTACCAAATGACTTAGATAAACTAATGTCTGAGAAATTAACACTAGCAGCTCAAGTTGAGCACCTCTCTGCATCATTGACTAAATCAAAAGCATTGCATGCTGAAACTGAAGTAAAACTTTAGAAGTTTCAGGTAAGCAACAAGAAGTTCGAAGAACTATTTGCTCAACAAAGGGTATTTAAAGACCCGTCAAGTTTAGGATATAACAAGGTCAGCCCACCTTACAATGATAATTATATTCCTTTACCTGACTCAATGACCAACAAACAGGATGAATCTCCTGACACTCATGAAAAGAATGATGATTCCAAACAATCATCATCATCATCAAAATCACCATTAACATCAAAATCACCTTTCATAAAATTTGTTAAAAGTTCAGTATTACCACAAATCAAATCAACTGACTTTTATCTTGGAGTGAACAATGAATTTGATGAACAAACAACAAATGACAATGAGGATGATTTATTGGATGATGAGCCAACTCAGCCAATTACTAAAACTCAAAAGGTTTCAAGTGTGGCTGATACATCAAACAAACAAACGAAACAGATTAAATATCTGTTCTGGTGGAAGGAAAACTGTAACTTCCACTGCTCTCCTAAACAGGTAAATAAAGGGAAAGGCAAAGCCACAATTCAACCAAAACAACAAACTATAAATTTTGAAATTCCCTCAAAATCAAATTTGAAGACAAAAGTTACAAATAAACAAACAAAATCAGAGTTACCATATTATGAGTGGTGTGATCAATACACACACTGCACTGAAAAATGCAAATATGGTAAATATTGCAAGTACTGTAACATGAACAATCACAGTACTGAAACATTCCATTTTCACAATTATTGTTTAATTTATGGAAGAAACAATCATAGCACGGCAAACTGTTTTTTCAATAAGAAAAACAAAAAGCAAAACAAACAGCCTCAAGTTGAGAAATCAACTGAGAAACAGACAGTTGTTCCTAACAAGAACAAAGGAGGAGCACCAAGACAAACTCCTCATCAAAAGGTTGTTTTAAATAAAAATAAAACTTTTTATGACAAATTTAAACAACCAAATAGGAGACATAAGTCTCAAAACAAACAGTCACCAGACATTAACTCTTAAAGGATAAGGGCTCAAAGTACTTCTCCTGATAGAGCTAAAAACAATCAAAGGAAAACTAGTGTACCTAGAATTCCTAAACTAGTAGACAATGCCATTCTAGAATAAATTTGTGTCGTTAGGAAAGACGAAAAACCCAAGACCATCATGGCTTGGGTTGCACCAACTAACTAACTTATTTTCTTTTATAGGGACATCAAAGAAGGCCTGACAACATATGGTATGTTGACAGTGGATGCTCCCGACTTAAAAGCAAATAGGAGGTTGTTAGTCTCTTGGATCAAGATTGATCTCCTGGCAGTGAAAGAAACAAACAAATGTCTCTGTGTCAACAGTCGAAGCAGAATACATAGCTGCTTCTGCATGCTGTTCTCAAGTGCTTTGGATTCAAAACCAAATGCTTGACTATGGCTTTAATTTTCTTCAAACACCCATAGACATTGACAATTCTACTACCATGTTTATCACTAACAATCCTGTTCAACATTCAAAAACAAAACACATAGAGATCAGATATCACTTTTTGAGAGATTGCTCAGAATTGGGTCTGATCAAGTTGATCAAAGTCCATACAGACAATCAATTGGCTGACCTATTTACTAAACTATTTGATTCAACAAGATTTGAATTTTTGGTTCAGTCACTTGGTATAATCAACTTTGAATCAAACAAGTAATATTTTTCAAAACATTAAAATCAAACAAGCTTGATTTTGTCAAAGTCTAAGTTTAACATCAAACGTATCTTTCAAAATCAAGATATCAAACAAACACATCATTTTTAAAATATTTTGAATCACACATACCATTCATGAGAAATGATAGTACACTAGCATATTCTTCACTTGAGTTATTTTCCACTAATAAAGACTGACTGTATTTTGTTTAATATGTGGATAGGCTCAACATGGGACACCTAACATCACATACAATAGTGAAAAATTAAATTCTCATGATTGTGTGGTCAAACAACACATCTTGGCTTATGGTGAGTATTAATCTATCCAATATAGGTTGCTTATAAACTAACTACAATGCACCAAGTGAAACAGTTTATAAATTGCTCAATCATACAAGTGTCTCCTTTGTTGTATGTAAATACAAATCTAGAGTAAACATAAAGACAACTTCTGTTGTACTAAGCACAGACCTAGTTGACCTTGCACTAAAAGTGTTGATGCATGCCAAAAAGGAAAAGAAAAGAATCCCAATGTGGATCCTAGCTAAAAGAATCCTAATGAGGATCAACTTCCAAAGTGAAGTATAAAAGAATCTCAATATGGATCATATCTAAAAGAATTCCAAAGTGGATCATATCATGAGAATTTATACTCTAAGTAGTCTGGTTCAAGTTGTAATAAAGTGTCACCTTGCATCTAAAGAGGAGGGTTATTCTTCCATACTTCTGAGTGTGGGGTACCCAATTAGCATATCTAATTAAACCTAAACATGATAAATATCACAAAGTGTTGAAAATAGATCCTTGCATGAGTTTAAACAGACAAACATACTTACAATCAACTTTGTTCTTCGTCTATGTCTATTCAAACTTTAAACATTCTTAGATGTAGAGGATTTTGGATTAGTTTGATCTCATTGCAGTTGAGCAATTCATGCTAGTAAATATCATATTTTTGAAGAAAATTCTAAAATTCCAAAAACATTTCTCATTTCTAGTATTTTTCTTAGTTTTGGCAGATTTACATGTGTTATTGATTTAGGAGTGAAACTTCCATGCAATACCTCTACCAAGAGGATTTAGACTTTTGCAGGTGATGAATTGGCCAACATGCCTGAGTTTCTCATTTAGTTCAAGATGTCAAGTGAACACTCCTGCTTCCTTCAGAGATCTCCTGCCAGTTGTTGAGAACTAAGAATCCTTCTCTTGGTGTCTTATACACAAAAGTTCCTCACCCGCCAAAGCTTTTGTTGAGGGAGAGTATATGTCAAGTCTAAAGAATTTTGATGCTTCTCCTTCACTTCTGAAGTTGAGATAAAGCTGCTGATATTGCTACGTGTGCAATCCACAGTGTATGCAAATGGGTGTATTTTCAAGTCTTCAAAATAAGACTAGAAGATCATGCTGATGAAACATCCATCAAGTGCAGAAACAAAGTCTGTATGTGTAAAACCAAAGTCTTTTTCTCAATGCCTTTTTCTAAAGCTTCTAAGAAGATGCTACCAAAAAGGGAGAGAAGACTGCACTTCAAGACTGCACATCAATCAACATCCAAGGTTTTGATAATCATGAGGTTTTGGCAGCATCATCTTAGGGGGAGTATTGTTGGACTATTTGAAGATTATACTTACCAAAACCTAAGTGCCAAATCTTATGATGATTACCAAAACTGACACGGTGAAGCTACGCTGAAAATATGATCAAAACGAAGAAAATTGACCAAAGTCAAACTTGGTCAACCATGGTCAAAGTCAACAATCAACATCAGCGGACGTCCCGAGTGATGTCAGCACCGGGCAGTCACGCATCAGCAACAGAGAATTTTTCAGACGTTGAAGAATATTTGTGTAATCATTAGGGCTTAAATGTAATTTTGTTTATTTATGTAAACAGTATAAATAGACTAAGTGTAGTCATTTTTATACTCTAACCATTACGATTCAAGAATTCTCTAAGCAAGCATACAGATTTAGGCTAGGGAGAGAAACATAAGGTTGAGTGTGTGTGAGAGAGATTTTTCTTACAAACTCCCTTTGTAATCTCTTAGCATCATCATACATATGAATGAATGAAGTATTTATGAATGTGTTCTTGATTGTTCATCATTCATTCATCATCATACATTATATCTTGCATTAGATCTTCACTTGAAATCATCAACGGGTTTGTGAGATTCCGCATTACAGATCCGATAAATGACAATAATACGATTGCAATATTCGATCCATCATTTATCGAATTTCCACAGAGCATAAGTTGATACGCCCAACACTTAACCATTTTCAGCCACATGATAACTGTTTAGGTGCATGTACTTGAACAAAACGCTTAACACTTGTACAAATTCCTGAAATTCATCATACATCTGAGCACTATTCTGGCACATGAGAAACCTTCCATGAGTCTGATACTTGGAAACTTTCACAATACTCATCTGAACACTGTTTATGCATATTAGCACTGTTCACGCACATTATCTCAATACTTATTCATTTGACTATCACTCAAAATATACATTAATTACCCTCAAATTTAACAATCAAATTGTTTTTGTTTAAAATCACCATGAATCATTTGAAACTCATATTTTCATTTTTAAACATGAATTTTCAATTCAAACACCACCAAGCACATTTTAAAAGACAACTTTGAATCAGTTTTTATTTTTCACACAATTTCCATTCATTTTAGTCTCTATTTTGAAATTTTTACAACACAAATAGTCTCATTTTTGTTTTTATTCTGTTTGCAAGAAGCTTTTTCACTTATTTTAAATTCTTTTCAAGTTCATTTTTACATCATATCAAAACACACATGCTTGAATTTCAGCTTCATCCTTTCCATCCAAAGTACTTAACTTTTTTATTTCTTTTTCATATTTTGACACTTTTCATTAATTTTCTCTTTTATATTTTTACTCCCCCCTAAACTTTTAAGTTCACAAACTTAGAAGTTTCTTTTATTTTGCAAGTAGAGAAAACTAATCATTATCAACATGCCTGCACACAGAAAATCAAGCAAAAATCAAAAATAAAGCAAAAGAAAAATCTACTATACATAATTGAATCACATGCCTGCAGTGAGATCATATCAGTTAAGATCAGTACATTGAAATAAAATAAAATGGTGGACAGTCATAGACAATGAATAAATCCTGATCAAGTGTGTTCCAGGTCAGCGTTCCCGCAGCAGAGGAGACACGAGATCTAAGGACAAAAAATGAGTGTTTTTGGCAAGATAATCAGCACACTTACTTTTTCAATCCTTGAATTGATTAAGGTATGATTAGATATGACATTATGTAAGTCACACTTAGACTTAGAGAGCTCAACTCTTATCAAGATATGCAAGAAAGCACCTTTCTCAACTTATTAACCTGACATATACTTATAACCAGATCTCATGTTTAGGTTGTGCACATTGGCATTTTTTGCATCAAGTGAGAATATCCAGGTCTGTAATGACTTACAACAAAGGATATCTCATCACTTTAGGTCTATAATGACTCATAACAGAGAAGTGAATAGATGCTTAAAATAATTAGAACTCATGGTTATTCATATCACCACCAGGTGTGAGTTTATGACTTTACAAGCAATCAATTTGAGAAGTCAACACTACTCATTGGTACTAAAATGGACAAACACAAATGCATGATTGATTTAGTTTGATCACAAGAATTTACTTTTTTAGTATAATTAAATGAGATTACATGCACATCATATCTGATCATGTCAGACTTTAGTAGCGAGCGAAGTATGCAACTGATCAGAACTAATGTATCTATCATTTCTCATAAATTACAAAGACGGATTCAATCCTAAATAATTAACTAAAAAAAACTCTATTTTTGTGGGTTTTTGTTTTATACTTTTCTCTTTTGATTTTGCAATTTTCTATTTTTGTATTTGCTTTTTCTTTTTCTATTGAACATGCACACATAAAATATACAATCAGGCAGTTAACTTTGATAGTTTTCTCTATAAATCTTCTTATTCAGCTAAGGGAGGGTTCTTTTCATTTCTATGATCCAGATAACTCAATTACTCAAAACCAGTTTTAAACATGGTTAATAAGTCCATGACTCAACCAAATACTCAAAACGACCTGGTAAAAAGGCTTTTGTAAATAGGTTAGCCAACTGTTTTTTAGTTGTAATTTGAATCAAAATGATTAAACCTTTTTCAGAGTTATCTCTGAGAAAATAATGTTGAATTTTGATATGCTTTGTTTTTTAGTGCTGGACAGGATTAGTTATAATAAACATAGCAGCTGTGTTATCAATGTAAATATGAGTTTTAAGAAAATTGAACCCGTAATCTAGCAGTTGGTTTTGTAACTAAAGGATTTGAGAACATCCTACTGAAGCAGCTATGTACTTAGCTTCTGCGGTTGAAACGGAGACATATGTTTGTTTCTTACATTGCCACGAGACTAATCTGGGAACTAAAAACTAACAAACACATGTCGTAGATTTACAATCTTGGCAACATCCTCTATAATCACTATTTGTATATCCATGTAACTCGAAGTTTCCTTCATAAGGATACCACAACCCTAAAGCCGGTTTCCTTTGAGATACCTGAATATTCTTTTAACAGTGATTAGGTGAGATTCCTTCGGGTCAAATTGGTACCTAGCACAGACACAAACAGCATACATTATATCAGGTTTAGATGCAGTAAGATACATCAAAGAGCCAATCATAGATCTTTATAGAGTTTGGTCAACTGATTTCCTTTCGGATCACGTTCAATCTTGGTATTTACGTCAGCTGGAGTTCTGATGGATTGACAATCTTGCAGTTTAAGTTTCTTCAAGAGTTTTTCAACGAATTTCACCTGATTAATAAAAATTCCATCTGCAGATTTCTTCACTTGAAGACCAAGGAAAAAGTTAATTTCTCCCATAGAACTCATTTGGAAATGAGACTTCATGATTTCTTCAAATTCATTACATGATTTTGGACTTGTAGAACCGAATATGATATCATCAACATACACTTGAACACATAAGAGATCATCAGCATCCTTCTTTATAAACAAAGTAGGATCAATTTTCCCTCATGTGTATCCATGCTGGATCAAATGTTATGATAACGTTTCATACCAAATTCTAGGAGCTTGATGGAGACCATACAATCCTTTACTAAGCTTGTACACATGATAAGGATATTCTGAATCTTCAAAACCTGGAGTTTGCTTGACATACACATCATCAATGATTGGTCCATGCTAGAAAGCACCTTTAATGTCCATTTGATACACCTTGAATTGCATGTATGATGCATAAGCCAGGAAGACACGAATTGATTCAAGTCTTGCCACTGGAGCAAATACTTCATCATAATCTATTCCTTCTTCTTGGGTGTAACCTTTGTTGCGAACAACAATTCCCCAATCGTCTGACTTGTTTCTGAACAACCATTTTGTGCCAATGGCATTTTCTCCTTCAGGTAAATCCACAAGCTTCCACACTTCCTGTTTGCGGAATTGCAATAACTCTTCTTGCATTTCCTCAATCCAACTAGTGTCCTTTAATGCTTCGGTGATGTTTTTAGGAACAATTTGAGATAGAAAACAAGAGTAAAAGCAGAGGTTTGCTTGTTCTGAATGACTTCTCGTCGTTCTCTTTTTCAATGGACCGATAATTTGAGATGTTGGATGGTTCTTGTGAATACGAGACATTGTAATCTCATTTCCTTAAACATTAATATCCAGATTAGATTGGTTCAAGTAGGAAAGCTGATGCAATAAGTTCGAAGTATGTGGATTGAAATTAGGAACTTGAGTCTGTGAGTTGATAAAGTAATCAAGATTATCAGTAACAACTACATCATCAGAAACTGATGACGTTCCGGACTCAGGTTGTACAATTTCAGGACCATCATTAGGAATAGGTTGTGAAACATTGGAATTTTCAGAAATTGGATGTTCTTGTGCTTGTTGAGAGTAAGATTGATCATGAGATTCAGAATGAAATACAGGATCTTTAATAAATGAGAAGAATGGGTAATCTGGGCTAGAATCATCCATATCATCAGAATCAGAATCATCACTGAAAGACCCGAGATCTTCTCCTTGTTTCTTTTTCTCACCTGGAGAGTCAAACAAGTTAGAATTAAAAGAGTTTGATAAAGAATCTAAATCAAACAACCAAGCTGGACCATTTGCAACTGATAGAAAAGTGTTTTCAAGAAATTTAACATTAAAAGTTTCAAGAATAACATTCGTCCTAGAGTTATAAACTCTAAAGGCTTATGAAACCAATAAATATCTAACAAAAAATCCATCATCAGATTTTGCATCAAATTTTCCTAGCTGGTCACCTGAATTCAAAATCAAAACTAGACAACCAAAAGATTTAAGAAAATCTATATTAGGTTTCCTGCCAAACATCAACTCATAAGGAGTTTTCTGTGTATCTTTTACAAGAAATGTATGATTCTGTACAAAGCATGCAGTGGATATGGCTTCATCCTAGAAAGTAATTGGAATCTTTGCATCTGCTAACATGGAACGTGCGGCCTCAATCAAAGTTTTGTTTTTCCTTTCGGCAACTCCATTTTGTTGTGGAGTTCTAGGAGCACTGAACTGACGAGTAATTCCTTTTTCTGCACAAAACATGTCAACATTAGAATTTTTTAATTCAGTTCCATTATCACTTCTGATAATTTTCACCTTTTGTTCTAATTGATTTTCTACTTTAATGATGAATTCTTTTAACAATTCAATAGTTTTAGA
Organism: Flaveria sonorensis; assembly: GCA_025506505.1. Taxonomy (NCBI): domain Eukaryota; kingdom Viridiplantae; phylum Streptophyta; class Magnoliopsida; order Asterales; family Asteraceae; genus Flaveria; species Flaveria sonorensis. Next base: position 27,672,292 of record CM046435.1, on the reverse strand, counting down.
TTTAGCATGCAAAAAGAAAACACATGAAAATCTTGTAAAGTTATCAATGATAACTAAACAATAAGATTTCTTTCCAATACTCTGCACATTTGTTGGTCCGAATAGATCCATGTGCAACATCTGGAGAGACTTGGAATTTGAGTTTATCGGCTTGGGCTTATAAGACGCTCTATGTTGCTTTCCTTTCAAACATGCTGAGCAGTGATCTGTTGTAGCAAACTTCTTTGTTGGAAGACCTACTACATGATTTCCTGCTACAAGCTTGTTCATGTTCTTGAAATTGGAATGCCCAAGACGTCTATACCATAACTGGATTTTGACATTTGATGCTTGAGCAATTAGGCATGTTGTTTTTGTAGATGGATCTACTTGAGACATATCTAACTTGTATACATCTCGATCACATACAACTTTAATAACTACCTATTCTTTACTTATCTGAAAACCTGGCTTCAAAATATAACAAAAAGAATCATCAAATAAAACAGAGTAAGATTTGTCACAAATTTGGGAAACATTTAAAAGATTAAAGTTCAACTGTGAACAATAGTTGACTTTATCAAAGCTAATAATCCCATTTGATACCGTTCCTTCGCCTGTTATTTTACCACCTGAATCACCTCCGAATGCAACATGAGTACCATCTTTTAACAAAGCAAGGCATGGTTTTCTGTCATATGCCAGCTACACCCACTATCAACATACCACGTGTTAATTGGTCTTCTTGGGCGTACCCATATTCCGAAGCCGATATGGTCTTGGGCTTGCCAAATTTATCATCAATGGTAAACTGTTTAACATGAAGCTTATTCAAATCAAGCTTCTTTTGCTGTTTAAATTTACTAATTCCATTTCTGACAAATTTTTGATTATCTTTGATTTGCATAGTCCGTAAAGCACGATAACGTTTTTCCAGATCATCGTCAAGATAATTCAAACCATCAGAAGAAACATTTTTAGAAAAAAATTGATTACAAAAATTTTCATTGTTCATTCTCATAGATCGTGGATTGAATTTTCCTTGATTATAATTCTTTGTTTTCACAGCATAAGAATCATCACAATCAGAATCAATCCTTCGAAAAGATCTCAAGCCTAAGGAAGGTTGTTTTGTCAATCTTTGAAAACCAACACTTTGATTTCGTTGAAATTGTGGATTGACATATCCATTCCTTGGCGAGTTCCTTCGGAAGTAGCAATTCTCAGTTTTGTGATTTCTTTCATCACAAATGGTACAATACTTGTTGAAATAACAATCAGCTATTGAATGGTTTTTCATATCACAAATGTGACAGTACCTGTTAAAGAAACATTCATCAGTATTATGATTGTACATATCACATATTTCACAGTACCTTTGTTGAAATTTAAACAACTGTTGACTAACCTTAGATGTGGAAGCCACATTTGATCCTTGTTTTGATTTAGGAGTAGCAAAGTTAATCTATTGTTTTTGATTTGAGAGTTTGTTTTTTTTAAATTTGGGTTTTGACTTTTGTTCATTAACAGCATTCCTAGACACCTTAGATACAAATCTTTTGTTGACAGCAGAAGACTTTGGACCTTAACCTGTTTTCATATCAGAGTTAGATTTGTTCTTTGAACTTGATTTGATTTCTGGAATTATGTTCATATCAAAAGTACCCGCAGACACAAACTTCATTGGTTTAAACTGATTAGATTGATTTGTTCTTTGATTTTGATTGTTTTGATTTTTATTCTGAGAGGATTTAGAATTAGCATTTTTCCTTCTCCTTCTCTGGTTTCTTGATCTTGGTGATCTCTGCTTGCTTTGTGATTGAACATCTTCAGTAGAAGACTCTTTAGCATTTTCTTTGTCTTTTAGTTCTTTCTGCCATTTGATGAAGTCCGGATTGTTTAATCCGTAAGAAAACAAATCTTCAGATGTTACTTCGTCTTGTTTTGCTTTCTCTTTATTCTTTGGGTTTTGTTTGCCATTCTTTACAATGTCTTCTTCAATAATATACTCTTTGGGAACAAACATTTTCTTATTCTTTGGTTGTGGTTTGTAAGATTTAAATTTCACTGGATGACTATTTTAATCTTTTCAGAATCTAGTTCTTCAAATATCTCAACATTAGTTTTCTCTTTATCACTTTCAAAATTCTTTTCTTATTTTGAAAGGCTTTTAGCTTAGCTTTGTTTTCAGGTGAGTGATCCATGTCTGTTAAAGTTTTCTGGTAAAGTGTTTGTGATAGATTCAGGCATGGGTTCATGTGTGAAACCTAGACCTATTTTGTTTTTATCTTTCCTCTCACTTACCAACTGTTCTACAATTGTTTTAGAACTTTTAACTTTAGCTAGATCCACCTGTGTTGCAGCGTGAGCTATTTTTTCTTCTTCTAAATTTTTAGTCATCTCCTCAAGTTGTTTTTTAACAAGTTCAAGTTCTTTTAGAGATTTTGATTCCATGAGGTTTGTAGAGATAAGATCTTTTCATCAAAGATTTTGTGATCATTTTTCAGTTTGTTTTGCATTACTTCTTTTGTTTAAGTTTGTCGCAGATTTATGTTCTGTAATGCTCAACTTGATCAAAACATGCTTTTGTGCACATTTTCTCTTTGACTTCAATAGGAATTTCAGGATAACTTGAAGAAGAAGTCTCAGAGTCAGATGATGGATGCTCAACCTTTGGTTGTTCAGACTAAGCCATGAGTGCAATTTCTTCTGAATCCTCTTTTGGGTTAGATTTGTCACTCCAATCATAATCTTCATCATCATTTTCTGATTCACTATCTACCTTAGGATCATTTTCTTTAGACCAGTCTTTAATTTGAACTTCAGCAACAAGAGCTAAACTAGATGTTAGATCAGCAATGAATTGTTCAGCATAAGCACTCCAGTCATAGCCATCTTGGATGCTAACAACAAGAGCTTTCTTTGGCTCTTTAGATCATTTTGATTCATCTTTAAGTTCTGGCATGGGAAGACTTTGATAAGGCTTTTGAAAAGTCTTCTGAGACTGCTATTGGTATCTTTGACTGCTAGAACCTGCTTGACCATTTCCACCTTGATTTCTAGGAGATTTACATTCCCTTGAGAAATGACCATAACTGTTGTAGTTGAAACACCTTGACTTTGATTTATCAAAGCCAACAGTTTGTTCGCATTGGGCTTGTAATTCCAGTTAACATATGAGTGTTTCTGTGTTCTATAAGCAATCATTACCATCTACCAATTCATGTCCATCTCTTCCACATCATTAGGATCCTTCTCAAACAAATCCTGCAAAACAAAATCTAACAGGGTTAGATGACTACCTTGATAAGCATGAAAACTTGCCATGAAAGTAGTAAAAGCAGATTTTGACTCATAATCCTGTAACATGATATTAATAACATCTTTAACTTTACTAGTTTTAACAGAATTAGAAGATGAAGTATCAGTTTGAGGTGTAGGAGTTTGATTTTTAAGAGGAGACTGAGGTTGAGTTTGAGTTGTATAAACAAGAACACTTGTGTAAGAAGAATCTGTGAAGAAACCAGCTCCAACGAACAAATCACCCTCGTCTTCTAGAGAATTTTTATGTTTTGCCAGAAAAGCATTCTCCACTGTGTTAGCTAGAGAAGCAACGTACTTATACTAAGACATTGATGCAGCTCTATCATTGTTTTGGAGCTCTCATCGATTTCAACTGATTCAGTTTTGGCAATCAAAAGATCCAGATCCATCGGAAACTTTTATGTATGCTTCAACAGAGTGACTGTCTGTTTCCATGAAGATGGAAGAGCATTTAGAAGTCTATAATTTAGATCTTTGAGATCATTTTTGATACCAGCAGTTGATATTTCAATAGTTAATTGCATGAATCTATTCATCATTTGATTGATTGTTTCACCAGAAAGATGTTCAAATAACTCCAATTGTCTCTTGACTTTTTGCTTTTTGAGATCTTGTATCTCTTTACCACCTTCACAAATAATCTTCAAAGCTCTGTACATGGTGTAACCAGTTTGATAACCTTCAAGTCTAGTCAAGAATTCTAATGGTAACCCCTTGCACATCAGTGAGTAAGCTTTGATGTCATTGTTAACCTTTCTTAAGTCATCACCTTGTAGACCATCCTCAGGATACGGTTCTGTAGAGTCTTTTGTATAAACAAATCCTCTGTCAGGACCATCGGAAGTAATTAGGACATGTGGTCCTTTCTCTATTGACTTCCACAAATCAATGTCAATGGAGTTTAGATGATGCTTCAATCTAAGAGACCAGTTTTTTAAATCAGCTCTATGTTTGAGCTTGGGAACCATGTTCTTAGAATCTTCAGACTTAACCATTTTGTATTTTTGAATTAATGAAAATGACTTGTTTTTTTTGTTTTTCAAAATTTTAAAAAGAAGCTATGAAATGAAAATATTATTGGATTTTAGTTTTTGAAAAATTTCTAAGTTTTTACTGATAAATCTGAATACTGATGCGCCTGAAACTTCTGAAACGCCTAACTTTGAACAAGAAACGTCTAAAGGAATGCCTTAGATGAATTCTGAAACGCCTGACTGATGATGCGTTCAAACAATTCTCAAACGCCCAGACAGTATAGAAACGCCTGAGGTAAAAACACCCAAACAGTTCTCAAACGTCTAGAATTAACAAAGTCTCAATGCGACCAAACAGTCTCAATGCGTCCCAATAGTTGAAAAATGCCTGTTCCGAGAACGCCTATTCTGAAAACGCCTTAATAGTGCTAAAACGCCTAAGCAGTTGCAAGGCGTCTGAACACTTAGCAAATTTCAGCAGTTTTTCACAACTCAAGCACCTAATTCATCATCTTCAACAAACTCAGATCTTATGAAATTCTTCAAAACTTGTTCAATTGATCTAAAAACTTCAATTTAGGTAGTATATAGATCAATTAACAATCTTCAATCAACATTTTGATCAAACAACAACAACAAATCTGTTTTCTGATTGAATTACAGTCCAAAAATGAAGAACAACTTTTCGCACACAAATCTGATCAATACTCAAATCTGAATGGATTAAACACCAAATCGTGAATCAAATCATGTTTTTATGGGTGAAACATAACTAAAAACAATATTAATCGAAATTGCAATCAATAATTTCAAGTGATTCAAAGATCAATAATGCTCTCTGATCACTGAACCGAAAGCTCTAATACCATTTGATAGGTACAAAATGGATCGATCTGTGATGATATCGTAATGCAATGATCAATTCAAACACTAAGTAATCAAACACAAGCAATTACTTAAAAAATTCATAGATTTCATTGATAGCAAATGCTTAGGATACAAAGTGTAAGGGTGAGTTACAGTTGTTCAGTCTGTTCTAACTGTTTCGTTCTATCTCTCTACAGTTTGGTTGGTTCTTGGTACTGGTTTTTCTACACAATACATAAACTATCCTATTTATACTATCAAAGAAAAACAAAGAACATATATTTACAAAATAAGTCCCTATACTATGACAAAATAAAAAAGACAAATGTTAATATTTTAAGAGCTCTAACTTAATTTCTTTCTGGGAATTCAAGTGAAGCAAGTTGACAATGGCATCTTCATAAGTCGGTCAAAGTATGTACAAGACATACTTACACGATTCAGCATGATTGATTGAAAGGTTGCTAAGACACCCATAGCCAAAAACCACTCCTTTGGTCCTGATCTTGAGGGGGAGTATGTGGATGAACATCTTTACAGGGCTATGATTAGGTCTCTTATGTATCTCACAACCAGCAGGCCTGATATCATGTTTGACACATGCATCTGTGCAAGATATCAAGCTAACCCTAAGATGTCACACCTAGTTGCTGTCAAGAGGATTCTTAAATATCTCAAAGGTGCTCCCAAGCTTGGCCTTTGGTATCCAAAGAGTTCTGACTTCAATCTATATGCTTATACAGATAGTGACTATGGTGGTTGTAACATGACTGCAAAGTCTACATCTGGGGGATGCCAATTCTTTGGTGGAAGGATTGTCTCATGGCAATGCAAGAAACAATCTTGTGTGTCTGCATCAACTGCTGAAGCTGAATACGTTGCTACTGCAAGCTGTTGTGCTCAAGTGCATTGGATTCAAAATTAGAAGCTGGACTATGGATTCAACTTCAAAAAGACTCCCATCCATATAGACAACAACAGTGCTATCTCTATTACAGAGAATCCTGTGCAGCACTCAAGGACCAAACACATCAACATCAGGTATCATTTGATTAGAGATAACTTTGAGAAGGGATTAATCAAACTAGTCAAGGTTAACACAAATGAATAATATGCTGATCTGTTCACTAAAGCTTTTGATGAACAGAAATTCAAATATCTTGTATCAGCTATTGGGATGATTATCTTTGAGTAGATTTTCTTAAAACTTAAATCAACTTTATTTCTAAAACCTGTGTGTCCTATGTTGCCTATCTTATCACCTTCATAAGCCCAGTTTACTTTTGAAAGAAAATCTTTAAAATGATATTACTTAGATTTATTCATTCGAAAGATTTCAAGTTGCCTTCAGAAGAAATTTATGTCTTCAAATCAACTAACTACTTATAAGAAATTTACATTCGGAAGAAATTCTGAGAATATCTTCTGAAGCTTAAATATGCTTCTAAGTGATTTAGCTTTGTCTCAAATCCATTTCATATATATAATTTCACAACGGTTCCCCCTCTTCTCACTCTCCTCTTCATCTGCATTTTTCTCTAACCTAATTTCACCCACAAACCGCCTTCGTTCTTATCTTCCTTCACCGTAAAGCTACTTCAAATGGCCAACCTTGACCACAGAAACCAACCCAATTTTTCCATGCATCTTCATAGGGAACATAATCAGGTTGCTTTGTTAGACTCTGAGAAAGATCCCGGTTTCTCAGAGGCTTGTCGTTACCTTTCTTTGTCAAACTACTTCACCTTCCTCACCATTGATCCTCCTCTCTATGAGGATCAGTTGTTGGTATTTTGGAGGACCTACCAAGAGATCACCATGGATGGGGAGAAGGCAGTGTCTGCCACAGTGCAGGGGAGGACAATCTTCATCACTCTGGCCACCATAAACACTCATCTTTAGCTGGATGATGTAAAAGGTGATTTTTCCTTTCCCAAAGCTGTTGTAAACCACTCCTTTGAGCAGTTGGGCTATGAGGGTGACTTCTCAGTCAAGACCATCAGAAAGGGGAGGGTCTCCTCTCAGTGGAAGTACCTCCTCCATGTTATCATTCACAGCTTATCCAACAAGCATGGAGGTTGGGACCAGATTCCAGAAGACCTCTCCTTTATAGTCCATGGGATGGTTCAGGGGGTCAAGTTTAGGTATTCACAATTTGTCTATACTAATTTACTTGCAAACTTATACTCCTTAGAGTATTACATGTTCCCTAGATATGTCCAGCACATTCTTAACTGTGAACTGGGCACACAGTTGAGGGGAACAGGTAATATTCTAAAACTAGGACAGATGAAGCCCGACATCTTCAAAACCATAAGCAAGCCAACCGTTGGCTTATCCAGGGTAGAAACAACCCTAGTACCAAAAATGTTAGAGCTCATTGCTCGTCGTGGAAACCTAGCAGCACCAGCTAGTGTTGAACCCACACCTTCTACTTCCCAACCACAAATACAGCCTACAATAACCATCACCTACCAGAGAAAAACCAAACGATCCCATGCACATGCTACTCAGGTTGTGCAGGCCCCCATATCACCACCCATGTAGGAGGAAGTGGAAGCTCCCACTTCCCCTGAAGAGCAAACCACTCCCATCTCTCAAATGATCAGTGCTGAGGTTCCTCATGCTCAGCCTGATGAGCTCACAACCCCAATAGCCTTAAGCCTTCACTTAGAGTCTCAACACTATAGTGAACAACCTTCTGGGGACAGTTACCATCCCCAGACGCTTGATTTAAACCAACCAATTCCCAGCCTTGACTTCTATGATGATGAAGACATGGGCTTTAGTGAGTACCATGAGTCTCTCTTCTCCATCCCTACTCAAGGAGAGATGAGTACTCGTGTCTCACCCATGTTTAGCCCACATCATCCACCCACCACTAAGGTGGATCTCCCTGAACTTGTTCAGGAGATCCATATGGAAGAGGCTCTCACTTTAGAAAGTGATTACATCATTCAGACCTCAACCATTGCAACCCAGCCTCTTGACACTTCTCTTAAAGTTGTCATGATGCAGGGGAAATCCAGCAGCCAAGAACAACATGCTAGTGATGAGGAAGAAGACCTTGGTCCTATTCTGTCATCCCCCTATGATTCTTCTGATAAAGATGAGGGGAGTCTGAAACTAAAGGTGCACAAACTGACTAAAACTTATACCTATATAGTCTCTAAGATTAGTCACCTGGAATCTCAGGTGACTATCTTACAAAGGAGGGTCAATGACCAGCAACTTGAGATCACCGATCTCAAGGGCAAGTTAGCTGAGAGACCACTCAGGAGAACTCAACCAGGTCCACAAGAACCTATGAATGTGACAAACTCAACCCCTAGCTCACTTATGCAAGAAAGTGATGCTACTAAAAAGGGGGAGAAAGTCCAAACAGTCATAGAACCTGGGAGTTCTTCTCAGAGTATGGACTTTGAGGATTCACCACCCTCACTTGCAATAGTCCATACTCAGCAACCTCCTCAAGTCCACATTGATGTGGACTCACTCATACATAACTTGTTTGAGAAGGGTATACCCAGAGCCATGCCTACCCCATCCCTTCACTCTCAGAACCTAATCATGGGATGGATGTACGACACAGAAAGAAGGGCTTTTGTCATATCTAGTGCTCACGGTCAACAGGAAATCTTCAATTTTTCAAACTTGAGTTTCTATGAGTGCATCCATCTGGTTGATCTTCCACTTGTCAACCCAAGTCAAAACAGACAAGCTAAAACATTTGCAGATTGGATTCAATGAAGGTTGCTAGAAGAGTTCAAGATGAGATCAAAATTATATAGACAGAGGCTAGCAGGTGAGATTTTTGGTCAACTGGATGTTGAGGTGGACCCTGAGATTAGCTTTGAAGGAGAAGCCTTGACTGAAGGCCTAGAAATTGAACTTGTGAACCTTGAGATAGGATCTCCTTCAGCACCCAGTACCCTCAGTGAGGTACCAGTTGGTGAAGGTGCTTCACATCCTCTTTCTGGCTAGAGCTTGACTGCTGAACCAAGCAATGAAAGCCAAAGCTCTCTCCACCCTAAGTCACCAAGGCCTGTGCGTGACTGTTGGACTATTTGAAGATGATACTTACCAAAACCTAAGTGCCGAATCTCATGATGATTACCAAAACCGACACAGTGAAGAATATGCTAAAGATATGATCAAAACGAAGAAAATTGACCAAAGTCAAACTTGGTCAACCGTGGTCAAAGTCAACAGTCAACATCAGCGGTCGTCCCGAATGACGTCAACACCCGGCAGTCGCGCATCAGCAACAGAAGAATTTATCAGACTTAGAACTATATTTGTGTAATCATTCTATGCTTAAATGTAATATTTTCTTATTTTTGTAAAGGGTATAAATGACTAAGTGTAGTCATTTATACGATGAACAATTAGTAGAATTGGAGGAATCAATAACAATCAATAGCATTCACTAGAGTGAGAAATCAAGGTTGAGTGTGTGTGAGAGAGTGTTCTTACAAACTCCCTTGTAATCCTCTAGAATCATACATATGAATGAATGAAATCTTTATGATTATATGTTCTAGAATTTGTTCATCATTCATTCATCATCATACATGTTCATCTTGCAATAGATCTTCATTTGAAATCATCAACAGGTTTGTGAGTTTCCGTATCACAAATTCGATAAACGGCAACAATACGATTGCAATATTCGATCCGCTAGCAGAAACTATGGTTTCCACAATTGGTATTAGAGCCTTGGCTCTTTGTTCTTCAAATTTTTCTCAAAAATTTGAACCACAAGTTTGATCTACAAATTGTTGTTGTTTTTTTGATGAAATCAAGCTACTATTAGCTTAGATTTGTTATTTCGTGAAGATCTGCAAGTTATCATATCAATTGAAGTTCATTTGAGCCACTAATTTGAAGATTTAAGCAAACTTGTTCTTCAAGTCTTCAAATGCTCATGAACATGAAATTTTGATTTTGATGTTGTTTGATCGAATTTAAGCTTCTAATAGCTTTAGTTTGTGATATCTAACACATCTGCAAAGTTTCATATCAATTGGATAAACACAACTCTTGAATTTGAAGATTTTTGAAAATTTGGTGTTCTTGAGAAAAGTTCACTGTTCTTAGTGAAAAATCATAAAAAATCACGAATCTGATTTTGTTTAGCTGAAATTGATAGTGGTTTTAGCTTAGAAACATCAAATCTAAGGTTCGTTTATCATTCACAACATCCAAATCATACACTTTGATTATTGATTCTTAGATCTGGGTTTTTGAAAATTTTTGAAGGTTTTTGAAAATTTAGTGTTCTTGAGAAAAGTTCATTGTTCTTAGTGAAAAATCATAAAAAATCAAGAATCTAATTTTGTTTAGCTGAAATTGATAGTGGTTTTAGCTTAAAAACATCAAATCTAAGGTTCGTTTATCATTCACAACATCCAAATCATACACTTTGATTATTGATTCTTAGATCTGGGTTTTTGTTCTTCATTGTGTTCTTCATGGGTGTATCATCTAAATCCGAGTTTAGATGATAATTATATGAAATTGATTGTTGTTTTAGCTTAGAATCACTTATCTACAGCTATTATAACCTTTGATTTCACCCAATTCCATCAGAAATCCAAGAATCAAAAGTTGGTTTATTCAAGAACATGAAGTTTGACTTTTTCAAAGTCAAACTGTTTTGAAATCAAAAATCAACCAAATACATGATTTAATCTTGTTTTTGATTCATTGTTCATCATACATTCATTCAAGAATCATTTAAAATCATTCAACAAACATACATACAACAAGTGGTGAATTTGAAAGTGAATTTTCATTCATAATCAAATTTACAATATCATACAAATTACACTTGTATTTGATTTTTTACTAAATGTTCTATTATACACAGCTGATGTTCTAATTCTACAGCTAAAAATCTTCATAACATTTGCAGCCAAGTGTCCGTATTACATCCACGGCTGATGCACAAATTATACAGCTGATAAACATTAAATTTTGCCCAAATGTTCACAGCTGATGAACAAAATCATCTACAGATGATATGTTAAGTTTTTCTTAACCTTCACTTAGATTCAAGGATACCAACACTCTCATCATCATCTCAAAGTCCACATCATCTTCATCACACAGAACCCCTCAAATTTCAGATTCATCTTCAATCAACAAACACACTCATCATCTTTCATAACCTCACACATTCACAAACATCATATTTACATCATCTTCAATCTTCACATCATCATCATCACCTTCAAACTGCTGTGAATGTAAACTGTTGACAGCGGTCAAAGGACCAACATCAACACAGCGGACAAAATTCCTGAATTCGCAGCTGACATTTACCAAAGAAATTCACAGCAGACGACCCAAAGAAACACATAGCCGACAAACAAGCAATCTGTCCACAGCGGACAGCAACATCTGTCCACAGCGGACGAGAAATCTGAAACATACAGCGGATAAGCAATCTGTCCACAGCGGGCAGCAACAAAAAACATCCACAGCGGACAAAATTTAAGCCACAGCGGACAGATTCTCAAACACAGCGGACAGCAACAAAATCAGTCCACAGCGGACAAGCACCGAACAACCAAATCATCTTCGGTCGATTGACTACCCAAATCACCTCTTCCAACCGCGACCCACCATCGACCGAGACGCACAATCAACAACTTCGATCGATCGAACACCACAAAAGAACCCTCAATTCATCCTCTGTCGAAGAACACACACATCGTACCGACACAAACCTCATCTCTGTCAACCTTCGAATTCGAACCTTTGAACCCCAATCACCTTCGAATTCGCAACCACTTGAACTTCAAACTCTGACTGAAAGTTGCTGAGAATCAAGTGTGAAGGCTGGGAGATCGATTGGGAGATTGAAGAACCAAGAGAGCTTCGAGTGTGTGAAGCAGATAGAAAGCAATCTGATTTCTAAATCACCTTGACCGACCAAGAATCGGTTCTTTTAAAAGAAATTTCAGTTTGACTTATTTTTGATTCCTTGACCAAAGGTTTGAGGAATAAAGAAGTATCAAATTTTGTCTTTTAATTTAATTTTGACAAGTAAAAGATTTATTTCTTTTTAATCAAACACTCTTTGCTTTCGGAAGTTGTAAAATATATCAAACACAATCAAGCTTCGGAAGTTTTTAAGTTTTATCAAACAAATCAAGTCTAGGAAGTTGTTAACTTGACCAAATTATAATTTGTGTCTCTGAAGTTTTTCTTTGCTTTCGAAAGTTCTTAATTTTGACAAAATTTCAAATTTTGTCTCGGAAGTTTTAAAGAAGTTGATTTTTTTGGAATTAATTCACCAAAATTATTTAATTTTAATTGATACGATCCAAATTTTATTACCTTTTAATTAAGTTTGATTAATATTAATTGAGCTTAAATAAATTGTGATCAAACAAAGTTAACTCTTTAGTTAGGCCGATCTAATTAAATTGAGTTTCAACGTTCTTTGGATTTCATTAAATTTTGAATTTGATTTAAAACACAACATAAATTTTCAAATCATTTTTGTTGATTAAACAAAATGAAAAATTTAACATCATTCACTAACGTTCGTGTTTCAAAAAACCGAGCTATCTTTCTTGCTGCAGGTAGAAAGAGATTTCAAAATTCAAACAAAGCAAACCAAGCTGCAAACAACCAAACAACAGCAACAAATCAAACAAAAGCTACAAATAACCAAACATCAACAACACATCAAACAATAACTCATTTTTTGATAACACAAACATACAGTTGTATATCAGTCACATTGAAAAAGAACTGATGCACTTACATTTATGTGATCTTGCAAACTCAAACAACACATTGTCTAATAATTTGATAAAATGCAGGTTAGAGATGGAAAAATCTCAAAGAAATGATCAAGAACATATCAAGACATTGAATCAACAAAACACCAGTTTAACTCAAGAGATGAACCAGTTGCAAGACATAATGGTTCAACATCAAATCAAAATTGAAGAGTTAACTGTTGAGCTTGCAAAAGCCACAAACATCAACAACACAAACATTCCTCCATTGCCTGAAATTCCTGAAGACAGAAAGATCAATCTGTGTTCATCAGCATGCATAAATGAAGTTCAGGCATATCGTCATTATTGCAACAATATATCATACATGATAAAGGAGGAAAGAGCTTCACATGCAGAGGAACTACAAACTTCTACAAAACAAATCAGTTCACTAGAGAAAGAAGTTGATAAATTGCTTAAAGAGAACCACAAGCTGAATGCTCAATCAACTGAACTCTCTGTGAAGTTAACAAACACAAAGGCTGAAGCTGAAGTCAAAATATCAGAAGCAAGTACAACCAAAATAATCAGTAACTTGCAACATTTCATTGAGCGTCTAAATCAAGCAATCATAACAGAAAAGGCTACAAATGCAGAATTAAAGATGCAACATAAAGCCTTTGAAGATAAAATCAATTCTCTTCTAAAGGATGTAGACAAACTCCTTGGAGAAAGATTTAGTCTTCAAGCTCAAGTTACAAGACTCACTGAGTCTTTAACAAAGACCAAAGCAGATCATGCATCAATAGAAGTTGAACTTGAAAACTTAAAGATGGTTGCCAGCAAGTTGGAAGAACTACTTGATGCACAAAGAGATCAAAAGAAGAGTGCTGGAATTACATACCATGTTGTTCCTCCACTTTACAATGTCAACTACACAGAAATGCCAACTTCAATGACAAGTCCAGTTGAAGAAGATTCAAAGATGCATGAATATCATCAAACAGACAAACCATCCACTATCACTCAAATCACTTCTCCTGAAAAAGCACCAAAGCTGTATCTTAAACCAGAATCACCACAGAATGAAACCTTTCATACTTGTGATGATCCAGATGGAGATTCTGCAAGTAATGATAGTGATGAAGAAATCAACCAACCAAACAAACAAACATTGACATGTATTAATCATGTCATTGAAGAAATCATTCCAAAACAAACAAAACCACAGAAATCCAAAGCAGCAAAGCCTGACAACAAAGAAAAGGCTATGGTTCTCTATGAGATATTCAAACCAGTAGGATTTCTTGAACCAGAATTGTCTAAAACTGAACAGAAGTCAAAGATCAAGATGGAGTTAAAGAACAAACAGAAGCCTGAGGTAAAAGAAATCAAAGAACAAGTCAAGAGGAAGAAGACACGATCTAAAAGAAAGAAGAAAAGTCAAACCAAGTCTTCTAATCCTGATCCAAACCAACCATCAACCTCAAAGGCTACATTAGAAACTCCAATCAACAACCAATTCTCTATGAGACATGTAACTCAGATTCATACAACACTTCAAAGTGTAAAAACACAGATAGTGATATATATATATATGTCCTCACAAGAGAAAGCAGCAAAAACAAACAAAACAAAAGGCTGTAAAGTTCCAAGAAAATCCATCTTCATCATTCAAGCCTAAGGAAAGAAGATCCAGACCTACTCCTTACTGCTTACATTATGACATGGAGAATCATAACACTTCTGAGTGTTCATACAACAACTCTTCAACATCACAACACAAAAGAGGTCAAAGATCTTATCATACATCAGAGTCATACTCACCAAGATCGGAGCATGAGTACTACAACAGACATCATAACTACTCTTCTCCTCGATCACATCGGCATGGGTATGATTTCAAACATTATAATATTCATGATTATTGGGCACCAAGACATTATCCTAGGTCATACTCATAACATAAGTATGACAGATATAGGAATAATACTTGGCATAATAGATATCATAAAAGATCTTATCCATTAAATTATCATCATCATAATTATAATTCTTATGATGAATATGATCACACGCCCAGAAGAAACAAACATGATCAAGAACAAAGATCCTTTGCTACACCTCCACAAAACTTTCAAAATCAAACTAGATTTTCTAAACCATCAAAATGATTTTCCAAAGCCAAACAAACTCCTTTTGTTAAACAAACTAAAGTTGAGTCAGTTGGTTTAAAATCAAAACAATGTTGGAGAAAGAAAACAATTTCAGGAGGTGAATTTGATATATCATCAGATAAAGCAAAATCATACACATAAAAGCAAGTCACATATAAAAATGCTAATGGACAGCTCAGGACAGTAATGGCCTGGGTTGAAATATCTAACTGATTTGCTAGTGTGATATGGACAGTTATGGAGGCCTACCAACCTAAGAAAAGTTAGCAGTGGCTGATCCCTTCCCATGACAGGAACGTTCTTCCTGCTCATGATGTTTATGATGCAACTGAGCCAAATGGAGTAGATATTAACCATGATTTAAAGCAGGACATCAATCATTCACAGAAACTATGATAACAATGCAAGAAACAACCGATGTTTCATTCCATCTGCTTAGTCTGAGTACATTGCTACATGGAGTAACTGTTGATGAACTCTATTGAATTGATAACACATATATTCTTTATTTTCACAAAAACAAAAATCGTAAAAATTAGAAAATCAAGAAAAATCCAAAAATATTTCTATTGAATCTTCCTGCATTTACATGAGAAATGATAGTACACTCATCTATTATCTTCTGCATCTATTTTTCAAAATCAATAAAGACTCACAAGGCTCTATTTGATATGTCAGTAGGCTCAACTTGGATTGAAGATAAGCATACTTGTGATGAACTAAATCAATATGCTTTGTGGACCAAAACCATCTTTGGGTATTGGTAAGCAATGACTTTTCCAAGTGTTTGCGTGTGTGGTTACCTAAACACACCATGCAAAAATGGTTTATAAACTTCTTATTGATAAAAACATCTGTTTCTCCTTTGTTGTATGTAAATACAGACCTGGAGTAAACATAAGGAAAACTTGTGTTGTGCTGAGCACAGACCTAGTTGACCTTGCACTAAAAGTGCTGATGCATGCCAAAATGGCAAAGAAAAGAATCCTAATGAGGATCAAAGCTAAATGAATCCCAATGTGGATCAACTTCCAAAGTGAAGTATAAAAGAATCCCAAAGTGGATCATATCATGAGAATTTATACTCTAAGTAGCCTGGTTCAAGTTATGATAAAGTGCCACCTTGCATTTCATGAGGAGAGTTATTCTTCCATACTTCTAAGTGTGGGGTACTCAATTAGCATATCTAATCAAACCTAAACATGATAAATATCACAAAGTGTTAAAAATAGATCCTTGCATGAGTTTAAGTGGACAAACATACTTACAATCAACTTTGTTCTTTGTCTATGTCTATTCCAACTTTAAATTCTTAGATGTAGAGGATTTAGGATTATTATGATCTCATTGCAGTTAAAGGATTCATGCTTGTAAATATCTTAATTTTGAAAAATCTAAAATTCCAAAAAGATTTGTCTTTTTTTTAGTATTTTTCTTAGTTTTGGCAGATTTACATGTGTTATTAATTTAGAAGTGAAACTTCCATGCAATACCCTCTACCGAGAGGATTTTGACTTTTGCAGGTGATGAATTGCATGACATGCCTGAGTATCTTATTCAGTTCAAGATGTCAAGAGAACACTCCTGCTTCCTTTAAAGATCTCCTGCCAGTTGCTGAGAACTAAGAATCCTCCTCTTGGTGTCTCATACACAAAAGTTCCTCACCCTCCTAAGCTTTTGTTGAGGGAGAGTATATGTCAAGTCTAAAGAATTTTTGATGCTTCTCATTCACTTCTGAAGTTAAGATAAAGCTACTGATATTACTACCTGTGCAATCCACAGTGTATGCAAATGGGTGCATTTTTAAGTCTTCAAAACAAGACTAGAAGATCAAGCTGATAAAACATCCATCAAGTGCCGAACCAAAGTCTTTAAGTGCCAAAACAAAGTCCTTTTCTCAATGCCTTTTTATGAAGCTTCTAAGAAGATGCTACCAAAAAGGGGAAGAAGACTGCACTTCAAGACTGCACGTCAATCAACAACCAAGGTTTTGATAATCATGAGGTTTTGGCAGCATCATCTTAGGAGGAGTATTGTTGGACTATTTAAAGATGATACTTACCAAAACCTAAGTGCCAAATCTCATGATGATTACCAAAACCGACACGGTGAAGAATATGCTAAAGATATGATCAAAACGAAGAAAATTGACCAAAGTCAAACTTGGTCAACCGTGGTCAAAGTCAACAGTCAACATCAGCTGTCGTCCCGAATGACGTCAACACCCGGCAGTCGCGCATCAGCAACAGAAGAATTTATCAGACTTAGAACTATATTTGTGTAATTATTCTGTGCTTAAATGTAATATTTTCCTATTTTTGTAAAGGGTATAAATGACTAAGTGTAGTCATTTATACGATGAACAATTAGTAGAATTGGAGGAATCACTAACAATCAATAGCATTCACTAGAGTGAGAAAGTCCTGAGAAAGAGACTGTGGCAACTACACAACCTCAGGTAGACAAGGAAGCTGAAAGGATGAACATGATCAACTACTTGAGTGCCACAGGACTCTATCTGGCATCTACACTTCTTCCCTTATCTTTTGAGTATATAGAATTTGAATATCGCAAGCAGCCGGAGGAACAAGCTATAAAGGAAAGAAAAGTTGCTAAGAGAAAGTTAAGTGAAGAAGCTGTAAAATCAATAGCCATCATCCACAAAATCCAAAAGAAGTCTGATGACAAATAAAGGATGATGAGCTTCTTGAAGCTGTATGGATTCTCCGGAAGAAGGCTTGGTCATATGTCTCTATCCACTATGGATGAGCATATCAAAATGATTAAGTAGAAGATTAAAAAGGGAGAGCTTATTGACTTGCATTCTCCACCAAGTCCAGCTCAACTGAAGTTGAGGTAAAGGTTGAACCTCCCGAGATAACAAAACTTGAACCTAGAGTTGCATCTAAGCCAACTTCATCTTCTAATCCACAACAGGTCCTCTTCTCTCTCCATCTGAACCTATGAGAAAAGAGATCCCAACTGAGAGAGACATAATAGAACAACCTAGTGCTGAAGACCAGTCCTCTCAGTTAAAGACTTCAAAGAGGAGGAAAAGGATGGCCAGGAAAAGTGTTGCCAAAAAGAAGAAGACCAAGGCATCCACCTCCACACCTTAGGATGTGTCAAAGAATCCTAAGGTAGTGCATGAAGAGGCTGCTCAACCAACTCCTATTCAAGTAGAGACTCTTGTAACTGGAAGGCCCATCTTGTCTTAGAGTTTTGCTGCTAATCCAGACAGATGGTATGTCATCAGAGATCAAGGAGGTCAAGATGTCTACTTCTAGCAAGACATGCTTGATCTTCCTCTACATGATCTCTATGACATGAGAAGATACTATGAGAGTCTGAGAGATCCTAACCAGACGATGAAGAAAGGCATGGTCTTTATCCTAATGAGGACTGTCAACATCTGAAGAACTTCTCTGTTTTGGTAGCATCAGCCTAGGGGGAGTTTGTAAGGTAATATCAGAAGATTATAAGGCGGATGCAACCAAAGAAGCCAAAACAACCAAAGGTCTTCCTGTATGCATGCACTGGATGTACAAGGTGGAATGTTGGACTATTTGAAGATGATACTTACCAAAACCTAAGTGCCAAATCTCATGATGATTACCAAAACTGACACCGTGAAGCTATGCTGAAAATATGATCGAAAAAAAGAAAATTGACCAAAGTCAAACTTGGTCAAACTTGGTCAACCATGGTCAAAGTCAATAGTCAACATCAGCAGACGTCCCGAATGATGTCAGCACCCAGCAGTCACGGATCAGCAACAGAGAATTTATCAGACTTAGAAGAATATTTGTGTAATCATTAGGGCTTAAATGTAATTTTATTCATTTATGTAAAGAGTATAAATAGACTAAGTGTAGTTATTTTATACTCTAACCATTACCAAGCATTCTCAATTCAAGCATACAGATTTAGTATAGTGAGAGAAACATAAGGTTGAGTATGTGTGAGAGAAGTTTTTCTTACAAACTCCCTTTGTAATCTCCTAGCTACCAACATACATATGAATGAATGAAATATTTTATGAATATGTGTCACACCCCGGGCCCAGGTAGGGTGGGACGTCACAGACTAGCAACAACATAAGGCAGCGGAAACAAACCATCATCAGAGCACAAAAGGAGAGAACATCACATGGCATTATATTTTAAAAGACACCGGGCCAGAAGTAGGCCTAGCCCCCAATACAAGTACATAAATTTAACAATACAAATTGTTCCATGATAACCAAATTAACTTGTTCTAAATGTTTTAAAACTAATCAAAGCAAATGCCATGGGTCATGGTGCTAGGTCATCATAAGTCTTCTACAAAAGCCAGACCTTCATCACGGGTTACCTGAAACATGCTCAAAGAAAATTTTGTCAACTAAAAAGTTGGTGAATTCAAGTGCTTAAAGTTTAACACAAAAGGATTCAATAAAATCCACATTTGATTTAAAATTCATAGTTTCATTGTTGTGGGGATCACAATCAACCCTGCACTCAGTCCCGGCTAGCCTCTTCAAAAGTTATGTTATACCGGTTAATCCCGAAGGAAGAACTGAGCCTCAAACAGAGGACCATACCTGCCGGATGGTTCACCCTAGTATCTTACGAAAACCTATAACATGACACAAACAACCCCGCAAGATCTCAGTGTGGTACCCTTCCCGTTCATCACGGAAGGCACTGTGTGTGGGGGATTCCCCAAGTAGATCTACCCATATAAAACAAGCGGTTCACACAAGAATTAATGATCCTGATAAAAGTAAAAGCAGGTTCTAACATTTCCACAACATATAGCATCATAATATAGCACAGAAATAGTTCAATTTAAACAGATCATGTTTCATCCCAAAAACAGTAGTAAAAAGGAAACACTAGAACTCACCTTAGTGTTTCAAGCAACGGGTTCTTCGTGTACCGGGAAAGTTTCAAGTCTAGCACCCTACCATCAAGATTAAGTGATAAGACACTAGTTCTAAGGTCACACGAGGTGGACAAACTGTGTTAAGAAGTTAAATGTTCAACTAGCTTATATTTGCTAAGGCTTGCATTTAAAAGTTTCCTTTTATAGAAAGCTAGGGTTTCTTAAGGGGAATTCATGTTTTTACACTATTAGGTCATTAAAACAAGTTAGATTAAGTTTATCAAGTGATTACCAGTCCAAGGGGGTCGGTTTATTGATGTTTGGCAGACTTTACAGTTTAGTCCTTCAAGTTTCAGAATTTACATTTTCTACCCTAAAGTTTGCTTCTTTACATTTAATGACCTTTATGACCACATAACTGAATTTTGGAGTTAGATATTACATTATTAATAAGTTAAACTCCCAAATTTTCCAGATTTTAAATTTTAGTTGGTGAATATATGTTTTAAGTTACCGGTTACGGTAAAACCGAAGGTTTTTAACGGTTAAGCATTGAATCTTATAGTTTTATGTCTTAAAACTTTAAATATTATTTTAAGGACTTTTAAAAAGCTTTATAACCTATCAAGAATGTATTTTCAAGCCCTTTTTGTTGAAAGTCTCATTTTTAAGTTTAACTCGTTAAAACGCGTTTTCACCCGAAACCGAACGTTCAAAAGGTGTTAGACCAAATTTTTCATCAAATTCAAGTCTTAGAGGTCTCAACATACTGAAATAATATCATTTACCTAGATTTTTGGTTTATCCTTATATTTTCAAGATTCCTTCCAAAAGTTATCTAGTTAGGGCCCGTTTTTAGCTAAAAATTTCATTTAAATTGTCTTTTGACCAATTAGTCAACAAATCCAATCTATATCACTTTTTAACCCTTTTAGAGCCTGGAATTATTTTTAACATGGTTATACTCTAAGTTCTCTTATTTTTAAGTCATTTTACCACATTTCGGGTCCCAAAATAAGCTCAAAATGCCTACAAGTGCATACTTTTATTAGTTTCAGCCATTTTACAACACCTTATACAAAACTAATAACTCAAAAATTACTGAAAATAGCTCTAACATATGGATTTAACATGTAACCATGAAATAAGCTTGTAGTTGTGTGTTTTCACCATTTAAACCCATTACACATGTGTAAAACCTTACGGTTCATGCTTAAACATTACCAAATAATTTAGACACTTTCAAAACATGTTATTAAGAGTTTTATAAACCATTTATAAGCAGGTTACAAGCTTTGGTTCGGAGGTTACAAGGCACAAAGATTAGATGGTGCAAAAGTCACCCAAAAAGAGGGTTTTCATGGTGTAACTCGAGTTCCACCCTTAGAATGACCAATATAACGTGTGAGGTACATCTAGTGAAGTTAAAAGCTCCTCAGGAACAAGATTATGGCAGCAAGTTTCTGCTAGAACAAAGAAAGTAAAGCTTTTGGTAGATAAATGAAGGAATAACACAAGACATAGCTTAGTTCGGGTGTGTTGATGCTTACACTTGAATGGTTCACGATTTGGAGAGTTTGGAAGGAGAAGATGAGTTGGAGAATCTCGAATAAAGGCTGGAGAATCTTGAACAAGGCTGGAGTATCTCGAACTTGTATGAACTGTGCACCAAAAGCTCTCAAGATGCCACTTTCTCGGTTGCTTGGGATCTGCCGATGGTGGTTTGCGGTTGATCTTTGAATATGAGGCTGAAATGGAGAGGATTTGTGGTGTGTGTGTGTGTTTTCTGCTGGTGAACCGAGAGAAGAGAGAAGGAGTATGAGAGGAGAGTTTAGAAATGCATGAAGTGGGAGTGGATGGAAAGGGTGGTGGTGTCAAGTTGAGGAGAGGGGAGGGGATAGGGGGTTGATGGGAGGCCGCATTTGGAGTCTTGTGGGGGTATTTTTGATTTAATTTTTATTGTATAAGTTTTATTATGTAGTATAGTGTGTAGTATAATGTAGTATTTTAGGTGGTAAATTCTAGTTAAATGTGTTTTAAGTATCAAGTGTGCATACATGCATTTGGCCATGAATGATGTGTGAGTGCACACATTTAATTGTTTCAATTAAGTTTTTGCATTGCAAGGGTGACTAATTGCTTTTCCCAGAACGCAAAGTTATTCTATGCTAAAGCTAGACTTAGCTAAAACATTTCAAATGGCACATAATATAATAAAAAAATGAAAATAATAAGAGTAACAATAATAACACTAATACTAATACTAATAATAATTAATAATATTAATATTAATTATATGGATAATGATGCAGGAGGTTAAAGGTTAGAATTATGACCTAAGGGTCGGTTGTTATATTCTCCCACCGTTTAGGAAATTTCGTCCTGAAATTTTGAGCTTCGATAAATTCCAGAACGAGTGGGTTTGAAGAGGTGCGGATAATTCTTTCTCATCTCATCTTCTCGCTCCCAAGTGAATTCGGGTCCTCGCCTAGAATTCCATCTTACCTTGACCTTGGGTATGCGACTTTGTCTGAGTTTCTTGACCAACCGGTCAGTGATCTCTACCGGCTCTTCCATGAAGTTCAACTTGTTATTAATCCTTGCTTCCTTCAAAGGTAACTCCATGGTCTTGTCTATCATGCACTTCGTAAAGTTTGACACATGGAAGGTGTCATGTATGTAACTTAACCCATGAGGTAGCTTTAATTGGTACGGCCATGGGGCCAATTCTTGCCAGTATTTCAAATGATCTAATGTATCTCGGGCTTAACTTTCCTTTCTTTCCAAACCTCATGGTTCCCTTCCATGGTGCTACTTTTAGCATTACTCTGTCACCCACTTGAAATTCCAAAGGTTTTCGCCTTCTGTCAGCGTATTTCTTCTGACGGTCTCTGGCTGCTCTTAAACGCTCCTTGATTTTAAATATTTTGTCGGTGGTCTCCATCATGATGTCGGGTCCCATTACTTGGCTATCACCAAACTCATTCCAACTCAGGGGTGATCGGCATTTCCTATAATATTTTGTATATATTCCAACTCATACTTGCGTGGTAACTATTATTGTAGGAGAACTCTACTAGAGGAAGATGGTTATCCCAGTTCCCACCAAAGTCAATCACACAAGCCCTTAGCATATCTTCCAAGGTTTGGATGGTTCTTTCACTCTGACCGTCAGTTTGTGGGTGGTATGCAGTGCTTAAATCCAGACGGGTTCCTAGAGCCTGCTGGAGTGACTTCCAGAAACGAGAAGTGAAACGACTATCACGGTCAGAGATGATTGATAGTGGCACCCCATGCCTGGTTACTATTTCATCGATGTACAGTTGGGCCAGCTTTGTCAGGTTGTAGTCTTCTCGAATCGGCAAGAAGTGAGCTGATTTAGTTAACCGATCCACTATTACCCAGATAGCATCATGACCTCTGAAAGTTCTGGGTAACTTTGTAACAAAATCCATCGTGACGTTATCCCATTTCCATTCTGGGATTTCGGGCTGTTGTAACGTTCCTGACAGTTTTTGATTTTCAGCCTTTACCATGGCGCACGTCAGACACTTCCCAACATAAATGGCGATTGATTTCTTGATTCCAGGCCACCAGAAAAGTGGCTTTAGATCTTGGTACATTTTGTCACTTCCGGGGTGAATTGAGTACCTAGATTTATGGGCTTCTTCTAGGATTACCTTTCTAATTCCCCCGTACTTCGGTACCCACATTCTCCCTTCATGTTTATATATACCATCATTACTTATCTCATATCGCTTCTCCATTCCTGTTAACGATTCCTCTGCTAAGTTATCTTGCTTTAGTGCTTCGCCTTGTGCTTCTTTTAGTTTCACGATGAGGTCGGTATACATGCTCATCCTTAATGCATGGACACGGAGGGGTTTTTCTCTTTCTTTCCTGCTTAAGGCATCTGCCACTACATTGGCCTTGTCGGGAAGGTAGCGAATCTCGCATTCGTAATCATTCAGTAGCTCAACCCATCTTCTCTGACGCATGTTTAGCATCTTCTGATCAAGAAGGTGTTTCAAACTTCTATGGTCAGTATAGATAATGCACTTTGTGCCATAAAGATAATGCCTCCACATTTTGAGTGCAAACACCATGACACCCAATTCTAGATCATGCATTGTGTAGTTCTTCTCATGATCGTTCAGCAGTCTTGATGCATAAGCAATTACCTTGTTGCACTGCATTAGCACGCATCCTAGTCCCTGATGCGAGGCGTCACAATAGACCACGAAATCTTCAACTCCTTCTGGGAGGGCGAGGATAGGTGCACTACACAGTTTTTCCTTGAGTGTTTCGAATGCTTCATTCTGCTCTTGTTCCTACACAAAAGTTGTATCTTCTTAGTCAAAGCAGTTAACGGTTGCACAATATGCGAGAAGTCCTTGATAAACCTTCTGTAGTATCCGGCCAATCCAAGGAACTGCCTTATCTCGATAGGAGTTTCCGGAATTTTCCAGTTCTTAATAGCCTCTATCTTTGAAGGGTCCACTTGAATCCCATCTTTATTTACGACATGTCCTAGAAATTGGTTCTCTCGCATCCAAAATTCGCATTTGGAGAACTTGGCATATAGTTACTCATTCTTGAGCAACTCAAGAATCAGCCTAAGGTGCTTCTCATGCTCTTCCTTACTACGGGAGTAGATCAGGATATCGTCGATAAACACAATCACGAATTTGTCTAGGTATGGGCGACACACTCGGTTCATGAGATCCAAATGCCGCTGGTGCGTTAGTCAGTCCAAAGGGCATGACCAAGTACTCATAATGTCCATATCTAGTTCTAAAGGCGGTCTTGGGTATGTCTTCCTCTCTTATCTTCAGCTGATGGTACCCCGATCTTAAATCTATTTTGGAAAAATAGCTTGCCCCCTGCAGTTGATCAAACAGGTCATCGATTCTCAGAAGAGGGTAACAATTCTTTATTGTCAGCTTGTTTAGTTCCCGGTAATCAATACACATACGTAGGGTTCCATCCTTCTTCTTCATGAATAGTACCGGGGCACCCCATGGAGAAACACTCGGTCGTATAAACCTCTTGTCAAGTAGCTCTTGGATTTGTAGCATTAGTTCTTTCATCTCGGGAGGGGCAAGTCGGTACGGTGCCTTGGCTACTGGTGCAGCACTAGGCAATAGATCTATTTGGAACTCAACCTGACGAGTCGAAGGGAGTCCCGGTAGGTCTTCGGGAAATACTTCCGGATATTCAGAAACCACTGGTATATCCTCAATCTTCTTTTCCTCTTTGGCTTTCATTACATAGACTATGAAAGCTGGGCATCCTTTCATGAGACTCTTGGTGCCTTTAAATGGGATATCATAGAATATAGCATGTTACTTCTTTCACCATGAACAACTAAAACCTTCCCATCGTTCAATGGTATCTTAAGTAGGCGTTCATCACACACGATTTTGACTCTATGCCTAGCCAGCCAATCCATACCCACAACCACATCGAATCATCCTAAACTAATAGGCATCAGGTTTATCTTAAATGTACTTCCTTCTAGATTCATTAAGCAATCTTTGATGACTTCATTAGTTTCTAAGATGTTACTGTCAGCTAATTCTACGGTAAACGTATCAGTCAGGACACATGCACTCAAGTCAATCAAAGGCCTAAACGTACGAGAGACAAAACTAGCAGTTGCTCCAGTATCAAATAGAACGGTAGCAGGATGGTTGTTTATAAGGAACGTACCATTGACTACATTCCTTACGAGCACCGGCTGGATCCATCACGAATGCTCGTCCCTTGGGCTTGTTGGGTCTGGCATCCTTATCTCTCCCCAGCTTAGGACACTTATTCCTCATGTGCCCTGGATCTCCACACTTATAGCATTGTTTACCTAGCGCATACGTACAATCCTTAATTAAATGACCTGGTCGTTTGCATATGAAGCAGGGTATCGGGTTGCACTCCCCTTGATGATGCAGTTTGTACTTGTTGCAGAATGGGCTTGTACCCGAGTATAGCTTCCGAGTCCTTCCACCCTGGTCATCGCGACTCATACCTTCAAAACCCTTTTTGCTTGACCCACTATTGCTACCAATTGCTTTCTTCACATCAAACCACTTTCTCTTCTCACCCATCAGCTTCCTCGTTTCATCAGCCCTGGTTTGTTCAGTCCATCCAGCCCTGACTAAATCATCAGTCAAACTACTGGTGAAGTCAACCGTAGCTTGAAGGGTTGATGGCCTGGAGGATCGAACCATACCCCTGACTCTAGGATGTAGTCCCCAAATGAAACGTGCTACGCCCTTGGATTCCGGTGTCACCAGGTGTGGCACTAGATGAGATAGGGCTAAGAAGCGGTTGATGTACTCTATGTAATTAGGACCTTTCATTTCTAAGCTCAGGAATTCAGACTCCAGTTTCTCCAGTTGATTGATTGGGCAGTATTTGTTGGTTATCAATTCCCTGAATTCGGTCCAGCTTATTTGGTTAGCAGTGTTTCTTCCCCGGGGCTGAGTAACAGTCTTCCACCATTCCAGTGCCGATCCCTTGAGTGATTGGGAAGCAAACCTCACCATGTGTTCCATCTTACATTCGCTGATATCTAAGACGGCTTCCATTTCATCAATCCATCGGTACGTCTCTATCGCACCCTCGGTACCATAGAAATCCTTTGGCTTGCACGCCATGAAGGTTTTGTAGGAGCATCCATTCCTTAATGCTTCAGCTTCCTCATTGTTGCCCTCATCGTTCCCGAATCCATCATTACCACCAGGGTTGCTCCGGTCCGCATTGATCTGAGCAATGATGGTCGGAATGGCGTTAGCAATTTGTTGTGATACAAGGTTGGCAATTCTCTCATCATTCCCCTGATTGGCATTCTCTCCACAAGGAGTTCCTGGTGGAGTAGGGGGTTGGTTTCCGGTCTGTCTAGCTCCCTCACGATGACCTCTAGTAGCTCCTTGTCTTCCAATACGGGTTCTTTGTCTGGTCGGCATTCTGATAGCATCATAGATAAATTCGTTTAGCATCTCTTAGTTTTTTGGTTTCAAGTAGCCCATGCATCACTTATCCTAAAATACCGCGTTCTAAAAGGAGGGAGTGTAATATACACACCACTATATACCTCTAAATATGCTCCATTAAATTAATTTAGGGCCATTCAACCTAAAAAGGACGCAAGGCAAAATTCCCAACACATGTCATAACACATTGCAAATCAATAAAAATTACCCTGCGGAATTAGCATCATTAGAAATAGTTTCACAAATCGATAGGGTTAATAGTATCAGCAAAACATAAATGCATCAGAGTTATAGTCTCATAAGTTGGAAGGTGCCATCACCCCCCCATAATAAATAATAATAGTATCTGATAATAATAAAAATTGTTTCCTTCAACTGTCTAAAAGACAGACAATCCCACTTCTTCTCCACGCTCTCACATCCACTTCTTCTTCAACCACCCTAGCCACCCTGAGTTCTTCTTCCTTTTCTCTTGCTCCAACCGCTGGACCCCATGCGAAGCCATCATGGCTTGAAACTGGGCGGACTGAGAGGAGAGTTTAGAAATGCATGAAGTGGGAGTGGATGGAAAGGGTGGTGGTGTCAAGTGGAGGAGAGGGGAGGGGATAGGGGGTCGATGGGCGGCCGCATTTGGAGTCTTGTGGGGGTATTTTTTATTTAATTTTTATTGTATAAATGTTATTACGTAGTATAGTGTGTAGTATAATGTAGTATTTTAGGTGGTAAATTCTAGTTAAATGTGTTTTAAGTATCAAGTGTGCATACATGCATTTGGCCGTGAATGATGTGTGAGTGCACACATTTAATTGTTTCAATTAAGTTTTTGCATTGCAAGGGTGACTAATTTCTTTTCCCGGAACGCGAAGTTATTCTATGCTAAACTTGACTTACCTAAAACATTTCAAATGGCATATGAAATAATAAAAAAAATGACAATAATAGGAGTAACAATAATAACACTAATACTAATAATAATAATAATATTAATATTAATATTAATTATATGGATAATGATGCAGGAGGTTAAAGGTTAGAATTATGACCTAAGGGTCGGTTGTTACAATATGTGTTCTTGAATTGTTCATCATTCATTCATCATCACACATTCAATCTTGCAACAGACATTCACATAAAATCATTAACCGGTCTATGAGATTCCGCATCACAGATCTGATAAACGGCAACAATACGATTGCAATATTCGATCCATCTTTATCGAATTTCAACAGTTAGTATCAGAGCCTTGGCTCCTTGTTCTTTAAATTTTTCTCAAAAATTTGAACCACAAGTTTGATCTGCAAATTGTTGTTTTTGATGAAATCAAGCTACCATTAGCTTAGATTTGTTATTTCGTGAAGATATGCAAGTTTTCACATCAATTGAAGTTCATTTGTGCTATTAATTTGAAGATTTAAGCAAACTTGTTCTTCAACTCTTCAAATGCTCATGAATGTGAAATTTTGATTTTGATGTTGTTTGATCGAATTTTAGCTTCTAATAGCTTTAGTTTGTGATAACTAACACATCTGCAAAGTTTCATATCAATTGAACAAGCACAACTCTTGAATTTGAAGATTTCTGAAATTTTTGTGTTCTTGAGAAAAGTTCACTGTTCTTTAGGAAAAATCATCAAAATCATGAATCTGATGTTGTTTAGCTGAAATTTATAGTGGTTTTAGCTTAGAAACATCAAATCTAAGGTTCGTTTATCATACACAACATCCAAATCATACATTTTGAACGTTGATTTTTAGATCTAGGTTTTTGTTCTTCATTGTGTTCTTCATGTGTTCGTCATTTAAATCCGAGTTTAGGTGATGATTATATGAAATTGATTGTTGTTTTAGCTTAGAATCACTTATCTACAGTTATTATAACCTTTGGTTTTATCAAGTTCCATCAGAAACCCAAGAATCAAAAGTTTGTTCATTCAAGAACATGAAGTTTGACTTGTTCAAAGTCAAACTGCTTTGAAATTTCAAAATCGGCCAAATCTATGATTTAATTCAGATTTTGATTTATTTGTTTATCATACAATCATTCAAGAATCATTCCACAATCATACATACAACAAGTTGTGTATTTGAAATTGAAATTTCATTCATAATTAAAGTTCACAAAGAATACACAAATTACACTTGTATTTGATTTTTGACTAAGTGTTCTGATTCCACAGCTGAATGTTCTTGTCCCACAACTGACAATCTTCATTATATTTGCAACCAAGTGTCCATAGCTGATGTGCTACATCCACGACTGATACACAAGGTTAACAGCCGACAAACATCAATTTTGTCCAACTGTTCACAACTGACGAACAATCAGATCCACAGCTGATGTATTAACACCCAGAGCGAACGTTTAACATAACAAACATATAGTGGTCCACAGTGGAAGTTAACCCTCATCACAACACACACAGCGGACATACATTTCAGTCCAAAGCAGAGGAGCAAAAACATCGACAGTGATTTCAAAACAAACATAGATCCACAGCGGACGACTTGAGTCTCAGGTCCATTCGATTACAATCACACAATGCTGTAAACGCTTCATAGTGGACCTTCACGTTTGTCCACAGCGGACAAGAGAGAAAGCGCACAGCGGACGAGTTGAGTCCACAGCATACCACACAAAACATACACAACGGACATCAAAAAAAAAAAGTCCACAGCGGTTGAACACAAATC
This sequence comes from Flaveria sonorensis, assembly GCA_025506505.1. Lineage (NCBI taxonomy): Eukaryota > Viridiplantae > Streptophyta > Magnoliopsida > Asterales > Asteraceae > Flaveria > Flaveria sonorensis. Next base: position 27,642,684 of record CM046435.1, on the reverse strand, counting down.
TTTGGTGTTTTTGAGTGGAAACTTCAATTTTGGCCACAGCGGACGACCGCAACCACACCATCGATTGATTCCGTCGGTGTGAACACAAATCGACCACCGGCAGTCTCCACCGAAACCCCTAAAAGTCTGATATTGTTGGTCAATTTGGGTCGGCAATTGTTGAAGTCGGTTCAGCGGTTGATCGAGATTGTGAGAGGCAAAGCATCGGGTGTTCAATTGTGAGAGTAGAAAGCTTCGAGAGTGTTTGATTGAAACTGAAGTTCAATTTTTGAGTGCTTTTCGGGAGTTAAACTTCAGGGGAAGTAGAAATCTTTGGGTGTTTTTGAGTGGAAACTTAAATTTTGACCTTTTTAATTCCCTTGACCGACAAAGGATTTCAATTTTGAAGAGCAGAGAGTTTGAGTGCTTGGGGATATCCTATTTTGACTTCTATTTTTAGATTGACCAGCAAAATATAAATATTTTTATATATATATATATATATATATATATTTTTTTTTAAAACAAACAAATTTCAAGCTTCGGGAGTTAAATTTTAAGTTTGATTGGAAGTTTTCGGAAGAATTCGTTTGGTCTCGGAAGTTTTTAAATTTTGACAAACTTTTAAAGATTTTTCTCGAAAGTTTTGTTAATGCGGAAGCTTTTTATTGAGACAATCTTTTAAAAGTTCTTCTCGGAAGATTTTTAGAACTTCATTTTAACTTCCAGTTGATCAAGATATATATATTTCGGAAGAGTTGAATTACTCTCAATCAAGTCACAAAATCATTTAAATTTTAATTGGGGCGAGCCAAATTTTATTACTTTTTAATTAAGCTAGATTAATCTTAGTCGAGCTTAACTAAATTGTAATCGAACCAAGTTAACTCTTTAATTAGGCCGATCTAATTAACTCAAGAGATGAACCAGTTGCAAGACAAAATGGTTCAACAACAAATCAAACTTGAAGTGTTAACTGCTGAGCTTGCAAAAGCCACAAACATCAACAACACAAACATTCCTCCATTGCCTGAAATTCCTTAAGACAGAAAGATCAATCTATGCTCATCAGCATGCATAGATGAAATACAAGCATACTGGAAATATTGCAACAACACATCATACATGATAAAGAATGAAAGAGCTTCACATGCAGAGGAACTACAAACTTCTGCAAATCAAATCAGTTCACTAGAGAAAGAAGTTGATAAATTGCTTAAAGAAAATCACAAGCTGAATGCTCAATCAACTAAACTCTCTGTGAAGTTAACAAACACAAAGGCTGAAGTTGAAGCCAAAATATCAGAAGCAAGTACAACCAAAACAATCAATAACTTGCAACATTACATTGAGCGTCTAAATCAAGCAATCACAACAGAAAAGGCTACAAATGCAGCATTGAAGATATTACATAAAGCCTTTGAAGATAAATATAATTCTCTTCTCAAGGATGTAGACAAACTCCTTGGAGAAAGATTTAGTCTTCAAGCTCAAGTTACAAGACTCACTGAGTCTCTAACAAAGACAAAAACAGATCATGCATCAACAGAAGTTGAACTTGAGAATTTAAAGATGACTGCCAGGAAGTTTGGAAGAACTACTTAATGTACAAAGAGATCAAAAGAAGAGTGCTAGAATTACATACCATGTTGTTCCTCCTCCTTACAAAAATAAGTACACGGAAATGCCAACTTCAATGACAAGTCCAGTCAAAGAAGATTCAAATATGCATGACCATCATCCAACAGACAAACCATCCACTATCACTCAAATCACTTCTCCTGAAACAAAACCAAAGCTGTACCTCAAACCAGAATCACCACAAAATGAAACCTTTCATTCTTGTGATGGTTAAGATGGAGATCCTGCAAGTGATGACAGTGATGAAGAAACCAACCAACCAAACATTGCAACATTGACATGTACTAATCATGTCATTGAAGAAATTAATCCAAAATAAACACAACCACAGAAATCCAAAGCAGCAAAGCCTGACAACAAACAAAAGGCTATGGTTCTCTATGAGAAATTCAAACCAGCAGGATTTCTTGAACCAGAATTGCCTAAGGCTGAACTAAAGGCAAAGATTAAGATGGAGTTAAAGAACAAACATAAGCCTGAGTTTTTTTCTTGCACACATGAGGCCCGACATTTTCAAGATATTAAAAAAGCCAACTGTTGGGTTCTCAGGGGTAGAAACAACCCTTGTCCCAAAAATGTTTGAGCTTATTGCTCAGGGTGACATCCTAGCAGCCCCAGCTAGTGATGAACCAACACCCTCTACTTCTCACCCACCTCAAATACAACCTACTATCAAAATCACCTACCTAAGAAAATCCAACCGAACCCCTGCACTTGCTACTGAGCATGTACAGGCCCCCATATCACAACCCATACAGGAGGAAGTGGAATATCGAGCTCCCACTTCCCCTGAGGAGCAGACCACTCCCATCTTTAAAACAATCAGTGATGAGGTTCCTCATGCTCAGCCTGATGAGCTCACAACTCCACAAACGGCCTTAAGCCATCACTCTGAGTCTCAACACTCTAGTGATCAACCTTCAGGGGAAAGCTACCATCCCCAACCTCTTGAACTCAACCGCCCCATACCCAGCCTCGACTTCTACTCTGATGAAGATTTGGGATTCAGTGAGTACCATGAATCTCTCCTCTCTACCCACACTCAAGGGGTGATGAGTACTTCTGCTTCTCCCATGTCTAGCCCAAATCAGACACCCGAAACTGAGGTGGATCTTCTTGTGATTGTCCAGGAGACCCATGTGGAAGAGGCTCTCACTATTGCCAGTGATTACATATTTAAGACCTCAACCACGGCAACCCAGCCTCTTGACATTGTCATGGGGCAGGGGAAATCCAGCAGCCAAGTACCCCATGCTGGTGGTGAGGGAGTGGACCTCGGTTCAACTCCTTCATCCCCCAATGATTCTTCAACTGAAGATGAGGGGAGTCTGAAACTTAGGGTGCACCAACTCGAAGACATCTGCACCCAACTGGTTTCAAAGATAGCTCACCTTGAATCACAGGTGACAATCTCGCGAAGGAGGGTCCATGACCAGCAACTTGAGATCACCGATCTCAAGGGCCAGTTAGCTGAAAGACCCATAGGACAAACTCATCCAGGTCCACAAGAACCTGTGGATGTTATAGATCACTTCCCCAGCTTACCTATGCATGAGGGTGATGCTACCAAAAGGGGAGAGGAAGTTCTGACAGCCACAGAACCTGGGAGTTCTTCCTCAAGTATGGACATACAGGACTCACCATCCTATCTTGCAGTTGTCCATGCTCAGCAACCTCCTCTAGACAGTGATCTGGAACTGCTCATTCAACAACTGTTTGAGGAGGGAGTACCAAGAGCAATGTCTGCCCCATCTGAGAACCCAATCAGGGGTTGGGGGTATGATAGTGATAGGAAAGCTCTTGTACTCTCTAGAGCTCAGGGTCAACTAGAAATCTTAAACATTTCAAACGTGAGTTTCTATAAGGGTATAAATTGGGTAGATCTGACACTTGTCAACCCAAGCAATAACAGACAAGCTGTCAGACTAGCCAATCAAATTCAAGAATGGGTGCTGGCAGAATTCAAAAGGAGAACAACATCATATAGACAGAGGCTAGCAGTTGAAGCCTTTGGTCAACTGGATGTTGAGGTAGACCCCAAGATTAGCTTCGAAGGGAAAGCCTTGACTGAAGGCCCAGATGCTGAGACTGTGAACCTTGAGACAAGATCTCCTCCAGTACCCCATACCCTCAGTGAGGTACCAGCTGGTGATGGTGCTTCACAACCTCTTTCTGGCCAGAGCTTGACTGTTGAATCAAGCAATGACGGCTAAAGCTCTCCTCAGGCTAAGTCATCAAGATCTGTAATTGACAAAGGCAAAAGGAAGACGACTCCTGAAGAGATTGAAGAAGAAATAAGAGAGAGGAAGAGGAAGCTGAGGGGAGAGAGTTCAAGTGGTTCCCCAGGATTCATGCAAGCTGTAATTCTGGCTGCCCCTGTACCAAACACTCAAGAAGATGAATTAAGGGCAGCCAGGCTCAACTATCTGGGGACTAGGAACTACAACATATATGAACTCATCTCTCTCCCCTTAGAGGAGTTAAATGAACTGGCTGACATTGAATTGTCAAAGGAGAGGAAGGAAGCAGAGGATGCAGCCTTGACCCTTAAACACAAGGAAGAAATGAGGAGAAAAAGGCTTTACAATAATATTCCTGTCCTCTCCCCAGTTCAAGAAAGTCCTGAGTCAGAGACTATGGCTACTGAACAACCTCAGGTAGTTGATGAAGAAGAAAGATTAAAAATGATCAACTACCTGAGTGCCATAAGTCTCTATCAGGCACCTGCACTCCTTCCCTTGCCTTATGATTATATATTATTTGAATACAATAAGCAGCAGGAAAAACAAGCCAAAAAGGAAAGGCAAGCTGCAAGGAAGAGGCAAAGGGAAGAAGTTGCAAAATCAAGAGCCATCATCTAAAAGAGTTAGAAAAAATCTGCAGATAGGCAGAGGATGATGGGCTTCTTGAAGCTATATGGGTTCTTCGGAAGGAGGCTTGGTCCCATGTCTCTATCCATGATGGATGAGCACATAAGGGTGATCAAGCAAAAGATAAAAAGGGGAGAGCTTGTGGACCTTCATTCATCATCAAGTCAAGCTCAACCAGAAGTTGATGTAAAGGTTGAACCTACAGAGACAACACCACCTGCACCTGAAGCTGCATAACAGCCAACTTCATCTTCTAACCCACAGTAGGGTTCTCCTCCCTCTCCTTCTAAAACTGGGAGATAGGAGATCCCAACTAAGAGGGAATCCACTGAAGAACTTGGTACTGAAGACCCACCCTCTCAGTTAAAATCATCAGGGAGGAGAAAAAGGATGGCCAGAAGAAGATCATCTTCAAAGAAGAAAAGAAGAAATGCATCCTCCTCCCAACCGCAGGATGAGTCAGAACATCCTGAGGAAGTGCATGAAGAGGACTCTCAACCAACTCCTATCATAGTAGAGCCTCTCTCTGTTGGAAGACAAATTCTATCCTAGACATTTGCTGAAGATCCAGACAGATGGTATGTCACTAGAGATCAGGGAGAACAACATGTCTACTTCCCAAGTGACATGCTTGAACTCCCTCTGCATGATCTCTATGACATGAGAAGGTACTTCATGAGTCTAAAAAATCCAAATCTGCTGATGAAGAAAGGAATTCTGAAGATCCTTATGTGGACTATCCCAGTCTGAAGAACCTCTCTGTTTTGGTAGCATCAGCCTAGGGGGAGTTTGTAGGAACCTCTAAAGTTAAGAGGCTGATGCAACCAAAGGATACCAAAACAACCAAGTCTTCCAACATGCACTTCAGAACAAAGGTGAACTAGCTTCGTAAGTTTTACACACTCAAGAAAAAATGCTAAGTGTAAAATCTTCCGAGGCCAAAGTTCAGAAGAAACTGATGCGGAAGCTGTACACTTAACTTGGAAAATATTCTAAGTGTAAAGTCTTTCGAAGCCAAAGACTCAACTCTTCCGAAGGTAAAAGATGAAGTCTTCCGAAGCTCTCAAGACAAAGTCTTTCGAAGCTGTTTAAAGACAAGATTGATTTTCTTCTGAAGAGAGAGAAAAGATACCTTTTCCATCAACTTTATCATAAAGTAACCTACTTTCTGCTGCATGCTCTGGTAGTTCACCTGCTATCACTAGTTGGTGAAACTTCCATACTTTATGATAAAGTAGATAAGGTCTTCGCCTGAAAGTTTCTGTTTTTGTTCCTTTTGGCTTTTTGTAATAGGAAAGTCAGTGAGCTATGGCATGTCATAGTCACTAGTCAAAAGGCAATCTTCCTTCTGACTTTAGGCTAATCTTGTTGTCTAGATTAGTCACTTCCAACTGTATTTTGCATATTGACGGTTGTAGGATGTAGTATAAGTAGTCTCCGGTTCTTGTATTCAAAACATACTTGTACAACACTTGTAATAGAACTAGAGAAGCAATATACAACTTCCTTGAAAATTTATCTTGTGTTCTTGTTCTTGTTTTTACTTTTATGTGTCTTGTATCTTCAGTAAAAGTTCACAGTTCCTTATTTGAATTGTTAAGTGATCTTAAGATCCTCCTAAGTGTGTTAACTAAGTGCAAGCTTAAGTTCCCTTTAACGTTCCTGCATTTGGTATCAGAGCATTCCAGGCTCTTGATTGTAAGATCTCACCATCTTCAAATCCTCTTAGTTACACATATCACTTAACTCTTCAAATGGCAGCTATCTCCAAAGTTGATATGGTAACTGGAACTATGACAAAGTCCCCACTGATCACTCCTGAGGATTTTGACACTTGGTTTCAAAGAATGGAAGGCTTTATCAAGTCTCAAGATTCCAGGATGTGGGAGTCTGTTGTCAATGGACCTCATATACCATGCACCTCTTCAGCTGCTGTTGGTGGTAGCATGATACCAAAGGAGAAGGCTGACTTTTCTGATGAAGACTGGAAAAGAATTGATGTTGATCAGAAAGCCATGACAGCCCTCCAAACTGCTCTTCCAAACTCCATCTATAGAGGTTTCAAGAAGTGCAAGACTGCTAAACAACTACGGGATGCACTGAAACTGATGTATGAGGGCTCAAATGAAGCCAAGGAGAACAAGAAGAATCTCTTAAAGCAGCAGTTTGAAACTTCACCTTCAAGACAGGTGAGACCATAACTCAACAATACTTAAGGTATGTTGAGATTGTGGATACTCTGGCTGATGTTGGGGTAACTATTGAGAACAGGGATATTGTAAGGAAGTTCATGTCCTCTCTTCCCAGACAATGGACACACTACTGTATGGTTATCAAGAGGACTAAAAAACCTCAAGACCCTTACTCTCACTGAGTTGTATGGGATACTCAGTGGATACCAGATGGAGATGAACATGCAAAATTCATCTGGTAACTCCAACACTCACCAGAGTTCAGCCCTTCATGTGGTTGAAAGGGATAGCACAGAACCACAACATCATCTCATCTGCTACCTTGAAACCTCACAAAAGGGTCCTTTCATCACCTTCCCAGAGACACCCAGAGAGAGCTACAACCAAGGAAGTCCTTTCCAAGAGACAAGTTCTTCTCAAGCTTTTGTCTCTACTGATGAAAGTTCAGGCAAATTTTTTTTAACTCTTGAAGACCTGGACTGTATCCATCCAGATGATCTGGAGTAGATAAAGATAGTCCAGCAGATGGCTCTTCTCACTCATAGAGCACAAAAGTTCTACAAGAGGACAGGGAGAAGGTTTCCTAGCAATGCTGCCAGTAGCAAGTTTGGGCTGGACAAGAGCAAAGTCAAGTGTTACAACTGTAACCAGATGGGACACTTTGCTAGAGAATGCAAGCCACCTAAGTCAAATGGTGGCCAAGCTTTATCCAGGCCAAACTACACTGAAGGAGGTCACCAGAATAAGAAGCTAAGACAGCAAGCTGCAGTTGTTGTTAAAGAAGTAGGCTTTGACTAGAACTTTCAAGCTGAAGATGCATTTCCAAACCAAGCACTCATGGCTGATCATGATGAAGCCAAGATACTTGAACATCTTTGCTCTCCTGAATGTATTGCTAAAGTAAATAGATACAGGTCCTACAACTTGGAAATAAGATCTGACATTGAGTCTTTAAATATTTTAAAAGCTGATTTTAAAAGAGCTGAAAATGATTAGAAACTTAAGATAGAAGATCTAGAGAAAATAGTTTCAACTCTTAAACATGAGCAAACAAACTATAGGACTCAAATTAAGGATCTCATTACCAAATTGACTGAATGACAAGCTAAGCTTATGATCAACAAAGCCAGGGCAGAAAAATGTGTTCTTGAAGAAGAGACCTTCAAGAACATGATATCCTCATCTCTGCATGCAAAAGTGTGTTATCAGAATAAGCAGGGACTGGGATCTAGTGAGATAGCTCCTCCACACACTCTACTATCAGTTAGACCTCCAAGGTGTGGAACTGGTCAAGATGAGCTGCCATCCATAGACCCCAGTGATGAAGAGGATGAAGAGGAGATGGTGAGGGATGACTCTGAAGTGAGTGAAAAGAGTCAATCCCAAAAGGGTCACCATGCTCCCGAGGAGGAAAAAGAAGCTGGTTTGAGCAAAACCAAGAGAAAGAACTTGATCAGAAGAGCAAAGAGAAGATCCAAAAAAGCTCAAGAGATCAAGACCACCTTTGATCCTAAGCAGAAACAAGTATTTATCTCTGTAGGGTTCAAGGTGATGAAAGCTGAAGATCCTGTAAAGAATTCTAGTACCAAGAGTTCTACTTCAGCTTCAACTCATTCCAGCAACAACAAGAAGACTGATCAGCTGTGTGTCACTGTTGCACAGCCTGAACCATCCATTTCAAAGAGCAAGCTTCACCCTAAGAAGCCTGCTGCATCATCAGAAATGGTGGAGAAAGAAAAGGAAAGTGTTCAAGCTCAGTCTTCTTTGGGAAAGAAGACTCTTAGAAGGAAAGATTTGGATTGTGTTATGTGTGGTAGTACTTCACATCTGGATAAGGATTGTCAATACAATCCCAAGAGCACTATCCACATGATCAAGAAGAAAACTTCTGAGAAGAAGAAGAAACAAACAGCTTCGGAAGGAAAATATGTTTCCTTCGAAAGCTCCAAAATGAAGAAGAAGGCAAGTAGGAAATTGCCTTCGGAAGAAAAGTTGGTCTCGGAAGAAAGGAATGCTTCTGAAGTACTGAAGCTTGCTGTAGTAAAAGCAAGATCTTCCGAAGGATCTGTCTCCAAAGCTTCCAAAGTATTGAAGGTCAAGCCTAATCTTCCAAAGGTGGTGTGGAAGATGAAGGAAGACCTTGAGACTGAAAGCTCCTCTTCAGTAACAGCAAATAATCCTCAAAGCCTGAACATAGGATCACTTACTATTTCATTGCCTTTATCTGAGTTTTATAAGCCCAAGACCAATGAGGCTTGGGTTTCCAAATGTAACTAAATCATCTCTTTTGTGCAGGGACAGCCAAAGGCAAACAGAAATGTGTGGATCATTGATAGTGGCTGCTCCAGGCACATGACAGGCAATGAGTCCCTACTTCAAAACTTTGAAGAGTCTGATGGAGGGCCAATTGCTTTTGGAGGAGATGCTAGAGGTTACATCACTGGCAGGGGCATGGTCTCAAATGGTAAGCTCAGCATTGAGAAGGTAAATTTTTTCAAGGAGCTTGGATACAATCTTTTGAGTGTGTCTCAATTTTGTGACAAAAAACATCACATGCTCTTTACTGAGCATGAGTGCATTGTTCTCAAGCCCAGGGTTGACATTCCTCAAGACCATATTTTGCTTAGAGCCCCCAGGAAAGGGAACATGTACAAGATGGACTTGTAGGAAACATCTCCCTCTGGAGAGATTTCTTGATTTCTATCTAAAGCAAATAGTGATGAGTCTTTCCTTTAGCATAAAAGAATATGCCATGTAAACTTTAAGAACATGAATAAACTGATTAAGAATTATTTGGTAACTGGAATGCCAAAGAAAGAGTTTACAAGTGATGACCACTGTGTTGCATGCCTGAAGGGGAAGCAACACAAAGTGTCTCACAAGCCAAATAAAATAAACTCTATCACTACTCCCCTACACTTGTTACATATGGATCTGTTTGGCCCCACCAGTGTAATGAGTTTAGGAAGGACTTCATACTGTTTGGTGATCATAGATGATTTCACATGATTCACTTGGGTGTTTTTTCTTAGAAGTAAGGATGAAACTTCTGAAATCTTAAAGAATTTCATTCTAAAAATTAAGAATCAATCTGATCATAAGGTCAAAATTATAAGATGTGATCAAGGAACCGAATTCAAAAACCAAATCCTTGATACATTTTGTGATGAAAAGGTTATTTCAAGGCAATACATTGCTCCCAGGACTCCTTAGCAAAATGGTTTTGTTGAGAGGAGAAACAGAACACTTATTGAAGCTGCAAGAACCATGTTGTCTGACTCTGAACTGCCCATCACCTTCTAGGCAGAGGCTGTCAACACAGCCTGCTATGTGCAGAACAGAGTTTTGGTAGTTAAGACACATGATAAGACTCCTTATGAACTGTGGCACAAAAAGATACCATTCATTGGTTTTCTCAGAACATTTGGATGTCCTTGCACCATCTTAAATACCAAAGCTCAAATAGCCAAGTTTGCTGAGAAATCAGATGATGGACACTTTGTTGGATACTCTTCTCAAGCTAAGGCTTATAGAGTATACAATCTCAGAACTAGAATCATTGAGAAGTCAGCCAATATGACCTTCAATGAATGCACACCCTGTGTAAAAGGTTCTGGTCAGGATTGGCTGTTTGATCTTGATTTAGTTACCAATTGTTTTAACAAATCTTGTGAGAATGTTTCAGGATCTACAGATAACAGGTCAACAGAAGACCCTGATCCAAGATTTGAGCTGAGAAGACCAAACAAGAAGACTACTTCAGCTCCAGTGGTGACTAACCCTACAATTAAAGCTCCTATCAGCACTAGCATGACAAATACTGCTGATTCAAATGAATTGCCTTCAAATTCCAGCTCAGAGGCTCAGAATTCAGGAGAAGGAACTTCAAATGCAGGAGGGGGTACTGGAGGTGGTGATAGTGATCAAGAATTTCTTGATGCTGATAAGCACTCCATTAAAGACAACATGAATGATGTCACACATTCATTAGATCAAGTTTCTCTTGATAAGTGTGCTGATATGGTGGGAGACACCTTATTGCCAGATCAGAATTTCTCAAATTTAGATCTGTCTAACCAACTTGCTGTGATCTTTCAACTTCGGATCCATAAGTCACATCCCACCACAAACATCATTGGAAATGTTGACACAGGGGTAAGAACAATAGGACAAGCTCATGACAGCCATGTTTGTCTACATTCTTGTTTCTTATCCCAGATAGAACCGAAGAAGGTTGATGAGGCTTTGAAGGATGGAAGCTGGATTGAAGCTATGCAAGATGAGCTGCTTTAAATCAGAAGACAGAAGGTTTGGAACTTATGCCCTCTTCCTCAAGGGAAGGGTGTCATAGGAACCAAAGGGTATTCAGGAACAAGAAAGATGATAGAGGGATTATCATCAAAAACAAGGCTAGACTGGTTGTCCAAGGATACACTCAAGAAGAAGGATTGATTACACTGAAGTCTTCTCTCCAGTTGCAAGACTTGAAGCTGTAAGAATATTTCTGGCTTATGCTGCATCCAAAGATTTCAATGTCTACCAGCTTGATGTGAAGTATGCCTTTCTCTATGGGGTGATTGATGAAAAAGTTTATATTAAACAACCACCTGGCTTTGCAGACCTAGATCATCCTAATTATGTCTGCAAGCTTGATAAAGCCCTTTATGGACTGCATCAAGCTCCAAGAAAGTGGTATGAGACACTATCAACATACCTCTTCCAATATGGATGTAACCTTTCGTGTTTTCGTTAATTAATAGTTAACCCTGTTATTATCTTGTAAGGACTATTTATGATATTTATGAAACTTTGAGGGCTTGTTTATGCATGTTTATTAGTAAATTTAGAAGTTAATGAATTAATTTATTAAATAATAATAACAATTATAGTAATTACAACTTTTGTTTAAAACCTAACATTTAGTTATGATAATAAAAATAATAATAATAGTCAAAATAAAATATAAAAAAAAAATAATAATAATAAAAATATAATTTATAAATTTAAACAATTGATAAGTTATAAAAATAATTAAAACTTAATTTTAATTAAGTTGAGGGGGGTCTTTGTGTCAAATTTGAAACTTTAAATAGAAGTTTATGGCATAAAATAATAAAGTTAAGAAACTGCAGGGACCAATTGTGTAAAATTCAAAAAATTCAAACCAAATTTCCCCCAACCCCGTAATTCTAGCGAGGGGCTCTGGCCAACTCCGGCGAGACCCCAAAACCATCAAAACCCATCAATCTTGACCCCAAACCGTTCCAAATCGATTCGTGAACATGGTTTGAACTTAAACACACACTTTAATTGCGTTTAAACGCCGGTTACGAACACAATCGGTTTGAATAACCGAAGCTTTAATCATAGAACCGTTAAATCATTGAAACCTAATAATAATCTAATTAATTGCACCAAAAATGATCGTTAAACTATTCCTAAACTTTCAATAAACATAATTCTATCTGAAACACACGAAATCATCTCATTCGATTCTTTCTTCATCGCGAACCTGCAACCCAATCGAAATCCACCTTCCGAGCAATCTAAACTGAAATTGATAAAGGGCTTAGAGTCGTGAACATCCTCTGAAGCTTCACACGAAGTTAATTTGATTATCGTCAGCATTTGCACATCAATCAAACACAACGTTGGTCCCGGCCTGTTCATCATCTGTTCTTGTTGATTTAAACTTCAATCCGGGTAATTAAAACCACCTACCTGCTCGATTTTACATGGGGAACAAAATCCCCATGATCACTAGCGTTAACAGTAACGTGTTGGTGATCAATTTGTTGATTTCGAATTAGGCTTCATAGTGATTTGGAGGTTTTCAACTGATTTGTGTTTATAAAATATGGGAATGGGTTTCTGTCAGGCTTAGGCGCCCTAGCCTAATGGTAAACCACTCACATGTCATCCTTGAGGTCCTGGGTTCGAACCCGGGCAACCTCAAACATTTTTTTTAAGACTTTTCAGCCTTTAAATAAATTATGAAATTTTTTAATAATTATAAAAATTATTTTTGTAAACTTTAAATATTTTTAAGGACACCAAATTATCTTCTGTAAATTTTTAAATTTAAATAATTAAATATTCTTTTAATAAAACTTTTTAACAAAGGTTATTTTTGGATTATTTCTTATAAAATGGATTCTAAATAATAGTTTAAAGTAATAAATTATTATTGGCCAATACGTTAATTATTGTTTAATCATGTTATTTTAAATAATTATAAAAATCTATTTACATCATATATTTAAACTTTACAAATTATTATAAAGGATTTAATTTCTTTCTCCATATTAAATTACCTAAATGGTATATTTCTTTTCATTGGATTAAAATATATTTAATTTCATTAGCTAACCTTAATTATTTATAAAAACACCAAATTCCTATTGAAACCCTAGTTCACGTTTAATCATTAATATTACCTCTAAACTTAACCTTGAAATATATACGTTAGGTAACTTGTAAAAGGAATCATTGGAGCACCGTTTATTTCTTGTTATAATTTATATATATATCATGTGAGTTTTCATGTCCCTCTTTTACTTTATTTCACACCTTTTGGGGTGAGACATGTTAACTTTATAAACTTGCACTTGTAAACATCTTGGTACTTGGAAATGCACATTCAATTCATCTTTACTTTTTGTCATGGTTATTTGTAATATTGTGAGTCTTATATGATGGACATTATATGTTGACAATCATTAACTATTGCTAGCCTGGCGACGTCATAGATCTATGGGCCTGACAAGCCTATTTGGGGCTAAAGCCGAGGTTATTGCCGGCTCCTGATGACGTATGCTTGTTCATCATGGGAACCAAGTAGACTTAGCTAATCGTTATAACTTGTAAATGATATTCTTGGTCAAGGTTTGATTGTAGATATATGTTATCTATAAACTTGCTTTACTTGTACCATTGACATGAATTGCTACTTGTAAACTTTTATATAGATATGTATGCTTAACCCATGGAAACTCACCAACTTTCAAAGTTGACCTTTATTTTTAACATGTTTCAGGAAATGCACAAGGTTGATGATTATCTTTTGAAGCATGCTTACACTTAGGATTTGGACCTAGGAAAAATAAATAAATATCTTGAAACTTGGAAGTTGAACTTTGGTTACTTTATTTCGTTGAGACATTTGGTTGTAATGTTTATTTCAACTTATGAATAATTATATTTACAATTTATGGTAGTGTTATGTGGATGTGAACAATCTTAACCCTCACATCTCGACGTTTCCGCCGTTAAGGTTGGGGTGTGACAGATTGGTATCAGAGCCCATAACTATAGGGATTTAGGTTATTAGAAATGGTGACCTAGACTATAGTTGATGCATGAACCTCATAAGAAAAATCTTTATGATCTTGTAAATCTATTGTTGCATGCTACATAATGCTACCTATTTAGGAGGGCCTTTTTATGTGCAACTTGATGCCTTTAGTTGGAATTTCTTGTAATTGGGAAACTTGGTTGCTTTGTCTCCCCTAAAACTTATTCTTAATCCTTTATTCTCTCGATGATGAAATCTCTTAAACTTATTCTCGACGACACGTGGGAACGTACGCTTTATATCGAAAGGTTCAAATCTTTAGACTTTATGTCTAATCTATGAAAATCTCATCAAGGTTTTAATTCCATGAACCTAAAGAAATATTGTGTGACACATAGACACCTGTATTGTGGATTTCCTGGCAAAAATCCTTTGGGCTAAGGTAAGTATTTCGCATAAATCCCGTGGGACTAGTTATGCTTACCTGGGGATTTCTGGGATGAGTGATAAACTATGGTCAATATACACAAGTTTCTAAGGCAATTGGGTTAGTCACCTTGACGTGTCAATGTTTCCAAATGGTAATGTGTTACCAAATGGAATCATTCCATGTGTGTTTTACAAGTCTTGAATAATCTTTGTTTGATTTATTATCTTCTACCTCCAAATTTCTGTGACTAACTTATTTGTATCTAGCATGTTTCGTCATCATGGAAAGCATGGTAGCTCCGACCGCAAATTAGCCGCCATGATTGCCCGTCAAATGGCTGCTGTCATTCCAACCATGGTTGCCGAACTGAGTAGCACCTTGATGACCAACGCTAGTAACAACACTAATGGCAATGGGCAAGGAGAGAATAGTGCAAATCAAGGAAGAAACAACCAAACCTGCACGTTTAAGCACTTCAACTCGTGCAAACCCACTAGCTTTAGTGGGAAGGAAGGAGCCACTGGACTTCTCGAGTGGTTTGAAAGCATTGAGAACACCTTCATCAACTGTGAGTGTCCCGAGGCACTCAAAGTCCGTTATGCCACAAGTGTTCTTCAATAAAGAGCACTTACGTGGTGGAAATGCTGTGTTGGCACTAACTTGGGATGAATCAAGAACATTGCCATCCAAAAGTTCTGCCCGAGAAGTGAGCTGCAAAAGTTGGAGGAGGAGTTTTGGAATCTCAAGCAAGATGGTGGAGATCATTTGGCCTATTCAACTAGGCTCACGAGTTGAGCATCCTGTTGCCTCACATGGTTGACACTATTCCTAGAAACATTGAGAAGTTCATCAAGGGGGTGCCTCCTCAAATCCAAGATGTCGTGGTGGGAAGTAGACCCACAACTTTGGAAGATGCCATTACCATAAACGCTCAACTTACTGAAAACCATATTCGAGCGGGCACCTTGTCTATCAAAGGTGCTAAAAGATTGAAAAGGCGGTCCCTGAAGCAGCTTAAGGATAGTAAGAATGAACCATCCTACAATAACAAGAAACGCAAGTTCCACCGACCCGAAACTTTGCTGTGGCTACACCCAAGTACCACAAAGGCAACCCGCTCCTGTGGCACAAGCACCTGCTGCTAGGGCCTATCCTGGTCCTCTACCTTTGTGCAATGTTTGTAGGTATCATCATGTGGGTAATACCCCGTGCCGCATCTGCACACTATGTGGTAAGTATGGACACTTGGTGGCTACTTGTCACTGTGCACCAAACAATGCCGCGTTGGTTGCTAATCGTGCTTGCTACAATTGAGGGAACCTGGACATTTTCGCCCACAATGCCCTAGTCTTACGGGTAATGTACCATAGCCCGAGGACGTGCCTTCAACATCAATGCAAACCAAGCACAAGCAAACAACGATGTGGTGAACGGTATGTCAAACCCCAACTTTATGATCTAAGTTCTTTTGTTGCTTACCTGTATCGTTAAACGTATTTAAAACTGAACAGGTATGTTTCTTATTAATAATTCTTATGCCTACGTTCTGTTTGACTCTGGAGCCGATAAGAGTTTTGTCTCGTTAGAATTTGAGCCTATACTTGCTAAGCCACATACGAAATTAGAAAGACCTCTTACTGTCGAAGTCGCCGATGGAGAACCCATCACCGTTGATGTCGCTATTCGTGATTGCATTTTGAGCCTAAATGAGTATGATTTCTTTATCGACCTTATTCCTATGAAACTTGGAAGCTTTGACGTTATCATTGGCATGGACTGGTTAGCCAAACATCATGCTGAAATTATTGTTTCGAGAGTGCATTCGAATTCCTTTGCCTTCAGGGGATACATTGAAAGTATTCGGCGAAAAATCCTCCAAAGGACTCAAACTCATGTCGTGTACTCAAGCCCGAAAATGCCTAAGCAAGAATTACATGGCTTTCTTGGCCTACGTGGTCAACACGAAAGTCAAAGGGAAAGACCTTAGGATGTCCCGATTGTACGAGACTTTCCTAAGTGTTTCCCGATGACCTTAGTGGTTTACCTCCCATGTAAGATCGATTTGATTCCGGGAGCGAACCCCATGGCTAAGTCACCATATCGACTTGCACCGTCAAAATGCAAGAGCTAGCTACTCAACTTCAAGAACTGTCCGACAAGGGCTTTATCCGTCCTAGCTCATGCCTTGGGGGCACCTGTTCTGTTCGTAAGAAGAAAGATGGATCGTTTCGTATGTGCATCGATTATCGTGCGCTTAACAAACTTACCATCAAGAACCGCTACCCTCTTCCTCGCATCGATGATCTTTTTGACCAACTTCAAGGAGCTGCTATTTTCTCAAAGATTGACTTACGTTCTGGCTATCATCAATTACGAGTTCATGATGATGATATCCCAAAAACGCGTTCCGTACTCGGTATGGACACTATGAGTTCATGGTTATGCCCTTTTGTTTAACAAATGCTCCTGCTGTCTTTATGGATCTCATGAATCGAGTATGCAAGCCGTATCTAGACAAGTTTGTGATTGTCTTTATTGACGACATACTTATCTATTCCAAGTCCAAAACCGATCACGAACTTCTTGCGACAAGTTCTTGAGCTATTGAAGAAAGAACAACTGTACGCAAAGTTCTCAAAGTGCGAATTTTGGCTTGAGGAGGTCCAATTTCTAGGACACGTGGTGAATAGCCAAGGAATTCACGTTGACCCTGCAAAGGTGGAAGCTGTGAAAAATTGGTGTGTTCCTACAACTCCAACCGAAGTTCGTTCTTTCCTTGGTCTTGCTGGCTATTATCGACGTTTCATTGCCAACTTCTCTAGAATCGCGAAGCCGCTTACTTCCTTGACTCAAAGAATAAACCATTCGAGTGGGGGTCTGAACAAGAGGAAGCCTTTGAAGCATTAAAGCACAAGTTGTGTAATGCTCCTATCTTGACCCTTCCCGATGGAAACGATGATTTCACCGTGTATTGTGATGCATCTAAACAAGGCCTTGGTTGTGTTTCTGCAACGAGGAAAGGTCATAGCATATGCATCGAGGCAATTGAAGGTCCATGAGGTGAATTACACGACACATGATCTTGAATTGGTGGTGGTTTTTCCCTAAAGATTTGGAGACATTACCTTTATGGCACGCAATGTATAGTCTACACCGATCACAAAAGCCTACAACACGTTTTCAATCAAAAGGATCTCATATGAGACAACATCGTTGAGTTGATTAGTGATTATGACTGTGACATTCGTTACCACCCTGGAAAGGCAAATGTCGTAGCCGATGCACTAGTCGTAAGATTCATAACAAGATGATCTCGTTTCAAGAAATTCGCGATCGACGACAATGGTTTGATACCTTGGGAGAATTTGATACTGAGATTCGTCTGGATGTTAACGAGACTACGGTGCTGCTGCAAAATTTGAGATTGAGAATGACATCGAGACTTGTATCATGGAGGCTCAACAAGCGGTTCAAGAAGAAGGTAAAATGGGAGAGGAATGGAGTACAATCTTCGAGCTCAACTGGAAACGAAACCCAATGGGTTGATGTATTTCTTGAATCGAATTGGGTTCCAAACCGTGATAATCTTCGTACCTTTATCATGAATGAAGCTCATCAAACTCGTTACTCAATTCATCCTGGTTTCGATAAATGTATATGGATCTGCGTGGTCAATACTGGTGGCCTGGAATGAAGAAAGACATAGCAACTTACGTAGCTAAGTGTCTTACGTGTACGAGGTTAAAGCTGAACATCAACGTCCTAGTGGATTGCTTGAACAACCTGAGATTCCTATATGGAAATGGGAACACATATCTATGGACTTCATAACCAAACTACCTCGCACCTCTCGTGGTCATGATAGCATATGGGTGATCGTTGACCGATTGACCAAGTCGGCACATTTCATACCCATACGTGACACTTACAAAACATCAAGGTTAGCTCGTATATACATTGATGAGATTGTGAGTCGTCATGGCGTACCTTTGCATATCATATCCGACCGAGACGCTCGTTTCACTTCGCACTTTTGGTCGTCTATGCAAGAACTCTTGGGTACTCAACTGGATTTAAGCACGGCTTACCATCCTCAAACGGACGGTCAAACCGAGCGAACCATTCAAACCCTAGAGGATTTGCTACGTCTTTGTGTCCTTGACTTTGGTGGTGACTGGGATACGCATTTACCTCTCGCGGAATTTCGTAATAATAGTTACCACTCGAGTATCAAGCACCTTTCGAAGCGCTTTATGGTCGTAAATGTCGTTCCCCGATCTGCTGGACTGACATTGGTGAAAATTTCATCACTGGTCCTGAGCTCATACAAGAAACGACGATAAAGTCTCCATGATTCGCAAGAACCTTGAAGTGGCTAGAAGTCGACAAAAGAGTTATGCCGATAAACGACGCAAGCCGTTGGAATTCCAAGTTGGGGATATGGTTCTTCTTAAAGTCTCACCATGGAAGGGAGTCGTTCGCTTTGGGAAGAAGGGTAAATTAACTCCACATTTGTAGGACCTTTCAAGATCCTGAAAAGGATTGGGAAAGTGGCTTATAAACGGAAACTACCTTCCGATCTTAGCGGGGTTCATCCTGTTTTCCATGTCTCAAATTTGAGAAATGTTTGGCTGACGAAAGTCTACATGTCCCATTAGATGACATCCAGATCGACGAGTCATTACATTTTGTTGAGAAACCCGTTGAAGTCATGGATCGCATTATGAAGAAGACTAGGACCACTACCACCCCAATCGTCAAGGTTCGTTGGGAGAATAAGCGTGGACCTGAGTTTACTTGGGAGCGTGAGGAGCATATGAAGAAGAATACCCGTACTTGTTCGTTTAGTTCATTCTTAATTTCGGGACGAAATTTTTAAAAGTTGGAAGACTGTAACCTTTCGTGTTTTCGTTAATTAATAGTTAACCCTGTTATTATCTGTAAGGACTATTTATGACATTTATGAAACTTTGAGGGCTTGTTTATGCATGTTTATTAGTAATTTAGAAGTTAAAAATTAATTTTATAAATAATAATAAACAATTATAGTAATTACAACTTTTGTTTAAAACCTAACATTTAGTTATGATAATAAAAATAATAATAATAGTCAAAATAAATATAAAAAAATAATAATAATAAAAATTAATAATTTATAAAAGTTAACAATGATAAGTATAAAAAATAATTAAAACTTAAAGTTTAATTAAGTTGAGGGGGGTCTTTGTGTCAAATTTGAAACTTTAAATAGAAGTTTATGGCATAAAATAATAAAGTTAAGAAACTGCAGGGACCAATTGTGTAAAACTCAAAAAACCAAACCAGATTTCCCCAACCCCGTAATTCCGGCGAGGGGCTCCGGCCAACTCCGCGAGACCCCAAAACCATCGAAACCTTCGAATCTTGACCCCAAACGTTCCAAATCGATTCGTGAACATGGTTCGAACTTAAACACACACTTTATTGCGTTTAAACGCCGGTACGAACACAATCGGTTGAATAACCGAAGCTTTAATCATAGAACCGTTCAATCATTGAAACCTAAAATAATCTAATTATTGTACCAAAAATGATCGTTAAACTATTCCTAAACAATAAACATAATTCTATCTGAAACACACGAAATCATCTCATTCGATTCTTTCTTCATCGCGAACCTGCAACCCAATCGAAATCCACCTTCCGAGCAATCTAAACTGAAATTGATAAAGGGCTTAGAGTCGTGAAATCCTCTAAAGCTTCACACGAATTTAATTTGATTATCGTCAGCATTTGCATATCAATCAAACACAACGTTGGTCGCGGCCTGTTCATCATCTGTTCTTGTTGATTTAAACTTCAATCGGGGTATTAAACCACCTACCTGCTCGATTTACATGGGGAACAAAAGCCCCATGATCACTAGCATTAACAGTAACGTGTTGGTGATCAATTTGTTGATTTCGAATTAGGGTTCATAGTGATTTGGGGTTTTCAACTGATTTGTGTTTATAAAATATGGGAATGGGTTTCTGTCAGGCTTAGGCGCCCTAGCCTAATGGTAAACCACTCCCATGTCATCCTTGAGGTCCCGGGTTCGAACCCGGGCAACCTCAAACATTTTTTAAGGCTTTTCAGCCTTTAAATAATTATGGAAAATTTTTAATAATTATAAAAATTATTTTTGTAAACTTTAAATATTTTTAGGACACCAATTATTTTCTGTAAATTTTAAATTTAAATAATTAAATATTCTTTTAATAAAAACATTAACAAAGGTTATTTTTGGATTATTTCTTATAAAATGGATTTAAATAATAGTTTAAATTTAATAAATTATTATTGGCCAATACGTTTATTATGTTTAATCATGTTATTTTAAATAATTATAAAAATCTATTTACATCATATATTTAAACATTACAAATTATTATAAAGGATTTAATTTTTTTCCATATTAATTACCTAAATGGTATATTTCTTTTCATTGGATTAAAATATATTTAATTCATTAGCTAACCTTAATTATTTATAAAAACCCCAATTCCTATTGAAACCCTAGTTCACGTTTAATCGTTAATATTACCTCTAAACTTAACCTTGAAATATATACGTTAGGTACTTGTAAAGGAATCATTGGAGCACCGTTTATTTTTTATCATATTATATATAATATCATGTGAGTTTTCATTCCCCTCTTTTACTTATTTCACACCTTTTGGGGTGAGACATGTTAACTTTATAAACTTGCACTTGTAAACATCTTGGTACTTGTAAATGCACATGCAATTCATCTTTACTTTTGTCATGGTTTGTTAATATTGTGAGTCTTATATGATGGACATTATATGTTGACAATCATTAACTATTGCTAGCCTGGCGACGTCATAGATCTATGGGCCTGACAAGCGTATTTGGTGCTACATTCGAGATTATTGCCGGCTCCTGATGACGTATGCTTGTTCATCATGGGAACCAAGTACACTTAGCTAATCGTTATAACTTGTAAATGTT
>CM046435.1:27532230-27621185 GCA_025506505.1 Flaveria sonorensis | reverse complement strand
GGGAGTGGACCTCGGTTCACCTCCTTCATCCCCCATGATTCTTCAACTGAAGATGAGGGGAGTCTGAAACTTAGGGTGCACCAACTCGAAGACATCTGCACCCAACTGGTTTCAAAGATAGCTCACCTTGAATCACAGGTGACAATCTCGCGAAGGAGGGTCCATGACCAGCAACTTGAGATCACCGATCTCAAGGGCCAGTTGCTGAAGACCCCTAGGACAAACTCATCCAGGTCCACAAGAACCTGTGGATGTTATAGATCACTTCCCCAGCTTACCTATGCATGAGGGTGATGCTACCAAAAGGGAAGAGGAAGTTCTGACACCACGACACTACCACAACCCGGGATTCTTCCTCAAGTATGGACATACAGGACTCACCATCCTATCTTGTGCAGTTGTCCATGCTCAGCAACCTCCTCTAACAGTGATCTGGAACTGCTCATTCAACAACTGTTTGAGGAGGGAGTACCAAGAGCAATGTCTGCCCCATCTGAGAACCCAATCAGGGTTGGGGTATGATAGTGATAGGAAAGCTCTTGTACTCTCTAGAGCTCAGGGTCAACTAGAAATCTTAACATTTCAAACGTGATTTCTATAAGGTATAAATTGGGTAGATCTGACACTTGTCAACCCAAGCAATAACAGACAAGCTGTCAGACTAGCCAATCAAATTCAAGAATGGGGCTGCAGAATTCAAAAGGAGAACAACATCATATAGACAGAGGCTAGCAGTTGAAGCCTTTGGTCAACTGGATGTTGAGGTAGACCCCAGATTAGCTTCGAAGGGAAAGCCTTGACTGAAGGCCCATATGCTGAGACTGTGAACCTTGAGACAAGATCTCCTCCAGTACCCCATACCCTCAGTGAGGTACCCGGTGATGGTGCTTCCACAACCTCTTTCTCTGTCTGGCAGAGCTTGACTGTTGAATCAAGCAATGACTCTAAAGCTCTCTCCTCAGGCTAAGTCATCAGATCTGTAATTGACAAAGGCAAAAGGAAGACACTCCTGAAGAGATTGAAGAAGAAATAAGAGAGAGAAGAGGAGCTGAGGGGAGAGAGTTCAGTGGTTCCCCAGGATTCATGCAACTGTAATTCTGGCTGCCCCTGTACCCAACACTCAAGAAGATGAATTAAGGGCAGCCAGGCTCAACTATCTGGGTAGGAACTACAACATATATGAACTCATCTCTCTCCCCTTAGAGGAGTTAATGAACTGCTGACATTGAATTGTCAAAGGAGAGGAGGAAGCAGGATGCCCTTGACCCTTAAACCACAAGGAAGAAATGAGAGAAAAAGGCTTTACAATAATATTCCTGTCCTCTCCCCAGTTCAAGAAAGTCCTGAGTCAGAGACTATGGCTACTGAACAACCTCAGGTAGTTGATGAAGAGAAAGATTAAAATGATCAACTACCTGAGTGCCATAAGTCTCTATCAGGCACCTGCACTCCTTCCCTTGCCTTATGATTATATATTATTTGAATACAATAAGCAGCAGGAAAAACAAGCCAAAAAGGAAAGGCAAGCTGCAAGGAAGAGGCAAAGGGAAGAAGTTGCAAAATCAAGAGCCATCATCTAAAAGAGTTAGAAAAAATCTGCAGATAGGCAGAGGATGATGGGCTTCTTGAAGCTATATGGTTCTTTCGAAGGAGGCTTGGTCCCATGTCTCTATCCATGATGGATGAGCACATAAGGGTGATCAAGCAAAGATAAAAAGGGAGAGCTTGTGGACCTTCATTCATCATCAAGTCAAGCTCAACCAGAATTTATGTAAAGGTTGAACCTACAGAGACAACACCACCTGCACCTGAAGCTGCATAACAGCCAACTTCATCTTCTAACCCACAGTAGGGTTCTCCTCCCTCTCCTTCTAAAACTGGGAGATAGGAGATCCCAACTAAGAGGGAATCCACTGAAGAACTTGGTACTGAAGACCCACCCTCTCAGTTAAAATCATCAGGGAGGAGAAAAAGGATGGCCAGAAGAATCATCTTCAAGAAGAAAAGAAGAATGCATCCTCCTCCCAACCGCAGGATGAGTCAGAACATCCTGAGGAAGTGCATGAAAGGACTCTCAACCAACTCCTATCATAGTAGAGCCTCTCTCTGTTGGAAGACAAATTCTAATCCTAGACATTTGCTGAAGATCCAGACAGATGGTATGTCACTAGAGATCAGGGAGAACAACATGTCTACTTCACCAAGTGACATGCTTGAACTCCCTCTGCATGATCTCTATGACATGAGAAGGTACTTCATGAGTCGAAAAATCCAAATCTGCTGATGAAGAAAGGAATTCTGAAGATCCTTATGTGGACTATCCCAGTCTGAAGAACCTCTCTGTTTTGGTAGCATCAGCCTAGGGGAGTTTGTAGGAACCTCTAAAGTTAAGAGGCCGATGCAACCAAAGGATACCAAAACAACCAAGTCTCCAACATGCACTTCAAACAAAGGTGAACTAGCTTCGTAAGTTTTACACACTCAAGAAAAAAGCTAAGTGTAAAATCTTCCGAGGCCAAAGTTCAGAAGAAACTGATGCGGAAGCTGTACACTTAACTTGGAAAATATTCTAGTGTAAAGTCTTTCGAAGCCAAAGACTCAACTCTTCCGAAGGTAAAAGATGAAGTCTTCCGAAGCTCTCAAGACAAAGTCTTTCGAAGCTGTTTAAAGACAAGATTGATTTTTCTTCTGAAGAGAGAGAAAAGATACCTTTTCCATCAACTTTATCATAAAGTAACCTACTTTCAGCTGCATGCTCTGGTAGTTCACCTGCTATCACTATTTGGTGAAACTTCCATACTTTATGATAAAGTAGATAGGTCTTCGCCTGAAAGTTTCTGTTTTTGTTCCTTTTGGCTTTTTGTAATAGGAAAGTCAGTGAGCTATGGCATGTCATAGTCACTAGTCAAAAGGCAATCTTCCTTCTGACTTTAGGCTAATCTTGTTGTCTAGATTAGTCACTTCCAACTGTATTTTGCATATTGACGGTTGTAGGATGTAGTATAAGTAGTCTCCGTTCTTGTATTCAAAACATACTTGTACAACACTTGTAATAGAACTAGAGAGCAATATACAACTTCCTTGAAAATTTATCTTGTGTTCTTGTTCTTGTTTTTACTTTTATGTGTCTTGTATCTTCAGTAAAAGTTCACAGTTCCTTATTTGAATTGTTAAGTGATCTTAAGATCCTCCTAAGTGTGTTAACTAAGTGCAAGCTTAAGTTCCCTTTAACGTCCTGCATTTGGTATCAGAGCATTCCAGGCTCTTGATTGTAAATCTCACCATCTTCAAATCCTCTCAGTTACACATATCACTTAACTCTTCAAATGGCAGCTATCTCCAAAGTTGATATGGTAACTGGAACTATGACAAAGTCCCCACTGATCACTCCTGAGGATTTTGACACTTGGTTTCAAAGAATGGAAGGCTTTATCAAGTCTCAAGATTCCAGGATGTGGGAGTCTGTTGTCAATGGACCTCATGTACCATGCACCTCTTCAGCTGCTGCTGGGGTAGCATGATACCAAAGGAGAGGGCTGACTTTTCTGATGAAGACTGGAAAAGAATTGATGTTGATCAGAAACAATACAGCCCTCCAAACTGCTCTTCCAAACTCCATCTATAGAGGTTTCAAGAAGTGCAAGACTGCTAAACAACTACGGGATGCACTGAAACTGATGTATGAGGGCTCAAATGAAGCCAAGGAGAACAAGAAGAATCTCTTAAAGCAGCAGTTTGAAACTTCACCTTCAAGACAGGTGAGACCATGACTCAACAATACTTAAGGTATGTTGAGATTGTGGATACTCTGGCTGATGTTGGGGTAACTAATGAGAACATGGATATTGTAAGGAAGTTCATGTCCTCTCTTCCCAGACAATGGACACACTACTGTATGGTTATCAAGAGGACTAAAAACCTCAAGCCCTTACTCTCACTGAGTTGTATGGGATACTCAGTGGATACCAAATGGAGATGAACATGCAAAATTCATCTGGTAACTCCAACACTCACCAGAGTTCAGCCCTTCATGTGGTTGAAAGGGATAGCACAGAACCACAACATCATCTCATCTGCTACCTTAAAACCTCACAAAGGGTCTTTCATCACCTTCCCAAGACACCCAGAAGAGCTACAACCAAGGAAGTCCTTTCCAAGAGACAAGTTCTTCTCAAGCTTTTGTCTCTACTGATGAAAGTTCAGGCAAATTTTTTTTAACTCTTGAAGACCTGGACTGTATCCATCCAGATGATCTGGAGTAGATGAAGATAGTCCAGCAGATGGCTCTTCTCTCACTCATAGAGCATAAAAGTTCTACAAGAGGACAGGGAGAAGGTTTACTAGCAATGCTACCAGTAGCAAGTTTGGGCTGGACAAGAGCAAAGTCAAGTGTTACAACTGTAACCAGATGGGACACTTTGCTAGAGAATGCAATCCACCTAAGTCAAATGGTGGCCAAGCTTTATCCAGGCCAAACTACACTGAAGGAGGTCACCAGAATGAGAAGCTAAGACAGCAAGCTGCAGTTGCTGTTGAAGAAGTAGGCTTTGACTGGAACTTTCAAGCTGAAGATGCATTTCCAAACCAAGCACTCATGCTGATCATGATGAAGCCAAGATACTTGAACATCTTTGCTCTCCTGAATGTATTGCTAAAGTAAATAGATACAGGTCCTACAACTTGGAAATAAGATCTGACATTGAGTCTTAAATATTTTAAAAGCTGATTTTAAAAGAGCTGAAATGATTAGAAACTTAAGATAGAAGATCTAGAGAAAATAGTTTCAACTCTTAACATGAGCAAACAAACTATAGGACTCAAATTAAGGATCTCATTACCAATTGACTGAATGACAAACTAAGCTTATGATCAACAAAGCCAGGGCAGAAAATGTGTTCTTGAAGAAGAGACCTTCAAGAACATGATATCCTCATCTCTGCATGCAAAAGTGTGTTATCAGAATAAGCAGGGACTGGGATCTAGTGAGATAGCTCCTCCACACACTCTACTATCAGTTAGACCTCCAAGGTGTGGAACTGGTCAAGATGAGCTGCCATCCATAGACCCCAGTGATGAAGAGGATGAAGAGGAGATGGTGAGGGATAACTCTGAAGTGAGTGAAAAGAGTCAATCCCAAAAGGGTCACCATGCTCCCGAGGAGGAAAAAGAAGCTGGTTTGAGCAAAACCAAGAGAAAGAACTTGATCAGAAGAGCAAAGAGAAGATCCAAAAAAGCTCAAGAGATCAAGACCACCTTTGATCCTAAACAGAAACAAGTATTTATCTCTGTAGGGTTCAAGGTGATGAAAGCTGAAGATCCTGTAAAGAATTCTAGTACCAAGAGTTCTACTTCAGCTTCAACTCATTCCAGCAACAACAAGAAGACTGATCAGCTGTGTGTCACTGTTGCACAGCCTGAACCATCCATTTCAAAGAGCAAGCTTCACCCTAAGAAGCCTGCTGCATCATCAGAAATGGTGGAGAAAGAAAGGAAGTGTTCAAGCTCAGTTTCTTTGGAAATAAGACTCTTAGAAGGAAAGATTTGGATTGTGTTATGTGTGGTAGTACTTCACATCTGGATAAGGATTGTCAATACAATCCCAAGAGCACTATCCACATGATCAAGAAGAAAACTTCTGAGAAGAAGAAGAAACAAACAGCTTCGGAAGGAAAATCTGTTTCCTTCGAAAGCTCCAAAATGAAGAAGAAGGCAGTAGGAATTGCCTTCGGAAGAAAAGTTGGTCTCGGAAGAAAGGAATGCTTCCGAAGTACTGAAGCTTGCTGTAGTAAAAGCAAGATCTTCCGAAGGATCTGTCTCCAAAGCTTCCAAAGTATTGAAGGTCAAGCCTAATCTTCCAAAGGTGGTGGTGGAAGATGAAGGAAGACCTTGAGACTGAAAGCTCCTCTTCAGTAACAGCAAATAATCCTCAAAGCCTGAACATAGGATCACTTACTATTTCATTTCTTTATCTGAGTTTTATAAGCCCAAGACCAATGAGGCTTGGGTTTCCAAATGTAACTAAATCATCTCTTTTGTGCAAGGACAGCCAAAGGCAAACAGAAATGTGTGGATCATTGATAGTGGCTGCTCCAGGCACATGACAGGCAATGAGTCCCTACTTCAAAACTTTGAAGAGTCTGATGGAGGGCCAATTGCTTTTGGAGGAGATGCTGGAGGTTACATCACTGGCAGGGGCATGGTCTCAAATGGTAAGCTCAGCATTGAGAAGGTAAATTTTTTCAAGGAGCTTGGATACA
This sequence comes from Flaveria sonorensis, assembly GCA_025506505.1. Lineage (NCBI taxonomy): Eukaryota > Viridiplantae > Streptophyta > Magnoliopsida > Asterales > Asteraceae > Flaveria > Flaveria sonorensis. Next base: position 27,614,928 of record CM046435.1, on the reverse strand, counting down.
ATCTTTTGAGTGTGTCTCAATTTTGTGACAAAAAACATCACATGCTCTTTCTGAGCATGAGTGCATTGTTCTCAAGCCTAGGGTTGACATTCCTCAAGACCATATTTTGCTTAGAGCCCCAGGAAAGGGAACATGTACAAGATGGACTTGTAGGAAACATCTCCCTCAGGAGAGATTTCTTGATTTCTATCTAAAGCAAATAGTGATGAGTCTTTCCTTTAGCATAAAGAATATGCCATGTAAACTTTAAGAACATGATAAACTGATTAAGAATTATTTGGTAACTGGAATGCCAAAGAAAGAGTTTACAAGTGATGACCACTGTGTTGCATGCCTGAAGGGGAAGCAACACAAAGTGTCTCACAAGCCAAAGGAAATGAACTCTATCACTACTCCCCTACACTTGTTACATATGGATCTGTTTGGCCCCACCAGTGTAATGAGTTTAGGAAGGACTTCATACTGTTTGGTGATCACAGATGATTTCACATGATTCACTTGGGTGTTTTTTCTTAGAAGTAAGGATGAAACTTCTGAAATCTTAAAGAATTTCATTCTAAAATTAAGAATCAATCTGATCACAAGGTCAAAATTATAAGATGTGATCAAGGAACCGAATTCAAAAACCAAATCCTTGATACATTTTGTGATGAAAAGGTTATTTCAAGCAATACATTGCTCCCAGGACTCCTCAGCAAAATGGTTTGTTGAGAGGAGAAACAGAACACTTATTGAAGCTGCAAGAACCATGTTGTCTGACTCTGAACTGCCCATCACCTCTGGGCAGAGGCTGTCAACACAGCCTGCTATGTGCAGAACAGAGTTTTGGTAGTTAAGACACATGATAAGACTCCTTATGAACTGTGGCACAAAAGACCATTCATTGGTTTTCTCAGAACATTTGGATGTCCTTGCACCATCTTAAATACCAAAGCTCAAATAGCCAAGTTTGCTGAGAAATCAGATGATGGACACTTTGTTGGATACTCTTCTCAAGCTAAGGCTTATAGAGTATACAATCTCAGAACTAGAATCATTGAGGAGTCAGCCAATATGACCTTCAATGAATGCACACCCTGTGTAAAAGGTTCTGGTCAGGATTGGCTGTTTGATCTTGATTTAGTTACCAATTGTTTTAACAAATCTTGTGAGAATGTTTCAGGATCTACAGATAACAGGTCAACAGAAGACCCTGATCCAAGATTTGAGCTGAGAAGACCAAACAAGAAGACTACTTCAGCTCCAGTGGTGACTAACCCTACAATTAAAGCTCCCATCAGCACTAGCATGACAAATACTGCTGATTCAAATGAATTGCCTTCAAATTCCAGCTCAGAGGCTCAGAATTCAGAGAGAAGGAACTTCAAATGCAGGAGGGGGTACTGGAGGTGGTGATAGTGATCAAGAATTTCTTGATGCTGATAAGCACTCCATTAAAGACAACATGATGATGTCACACACTCATTAGATCAAGTTTCTCTTGATAAGTGTGCTGATATGGTGGGAGACACCTTATTGCCAGATCAGAATTTCTCAAATTTAGATCTGTCTAACCAACTTGCTGTGATCTTTCAACTTCGGATCCATAAGTCACATCCCACCACAAACATCATTGGAAATGTTGACACAGGGGTAAGAACAAGAGGACAAGCTCATGACAGCCATGTTTGTCTACATTCTTGTTTCTTATCCCAATAGAACCGAAGAAGGTTGATGAGGCTTTGAAGGATGGAAGCTGGATTGAAGCTATGCAAGATGAGCTGCTTTAAATCAGAAGACAGAAGGTTTGGAACTTATGCCCTCTTCCTTCAAGGGAAGGGTGTCATAGGAACCAAAGGGTATTCAGGAACAAGAAAGATGATAGAGGGATTATCATCAAAAACAAGGCTAGACTGGTTGTCCAAGGATACACTCAAGAAGAAGGGATTGATTACACTGAAGTCTTCGCTCCAGTTGCAAGACTTGAAGCTGTAAGAATTTTCTGGCTTATGCTGCATCCAAAGATTTCAATGTCTACCAGCTTGATGTGAAGTGTGCCTTTCTCTATGGGTGATTGATGAAAAGTTTATATTAAACAACCACCTGGCTTTGCAGACCTAGATCATCCTAATTATGTCTGCAAGCTTGATAAAGCCCTTTATGGACTGCATCAAGCTCCAAAAGTGGTATGAGACACTATCAACATACCTCTTCCAACATGGATGTAACCTTTCGTGTTTTCGTTAATTAATAGTTAACCCTGTTATTATCTTGTAAGGACTATTTATGATATTTATGAAACTTTGAGGGCTTGTTTATGCATGTTTATTAGTAAATTTAGAAGTTAATAAATTAATTTATTAAATAATAATAACAATTATAGTAATTACAACTTTTGTTTAAAACCTAACATTTAGTTATGATAATAAAAATAATAATAATAGTCAAAATAAAATATAAAAATAAAAATAATAATAATAAAAATATAATTTATAAAAGTTAAACAATTGATAAGTTATAAAAATAATTAAAACTTAAAGTTTAATTAAGTTGAGGGGGTCTTTGTGTCAAATTTGAAACTTTAAATAGAAGTTTATGGCATAAAATAATAAAGTTAAGAAACTGCAGGGACCAATTGTGTAAAATTCAAAAAATTCAAACCAAATTTCCCCCAACCCCGTAATTCTGGCGAGGGGCTCTGGCCAACTCCGGCGAGACCCCAAAACCATCAAAACCCATCGAATCTTGACCCCAAACCGTTCCAAATCGATTCGTGAACATGGTTGAACTTAAACACACACTTTAATTGCGTTTAAACGCCGGTTACGAACACAATCGGTTTGAATAACCGAAGCTTTAATCATAGAACCGTTCAATCATTGAAACCTAATAATAATCTAATTAATTGCACCAAAAATGATCATTAAACTATTCCTAAACTTTCAATAAACATAATTCTATCTGAAACACACGAAATCATCTCATTCGATTCTTTCTTCATCGCGAACCTGCAACCCAATCGAAATCCACCTTCCGAGCAATCTAAATTGAAATTGATAAAGGGCTTAGAGTCGTGAACATCCTCTGAAGCTTCACACGAAGTTAATTTGATTATCGTCAGCATTTGCACATCAATCAAACACAACGTTGGTCATGGCCTGTTCATCATCTGTTCTTGTTGATTTAAACTTCAATCCGGGTAATTAAAACCACCTACCTGCTCGATTTTACATGGGGAACAAAATCCCCATGATCACTAGCGTTAACAGTAACGTGTTGGTGATCAATTTGTTGATTTCGAATTAGGCTTCATAGTGATTTGGAGGTTTTCAACTGATTTGTGTTTATAAAATATGGGAATGGGTTTCTGTCAGGCTTAGGCGCCCTAGCCTAATGGTAAACCACTCACATGTCATCCTTGAGGTCCGGGTTCGAACCCGGGCAACCTCAAACATTTTTTTTAAGGCTTTTCAGCCTTTAAATAAATTATGAAATTTTTTAATAATTATAAAAATTATTTTTGTAAACTTTAAATATTTTTAAGGACACCAAATTATCTTCTGTAAATTTTTAAATTTAAATAATTAAATATTCTTTTAATAAAACTTTTTAACAAAGGTTATTTTTGGATTATTTCTTATAAAATGGATTCTAAATAATAGTTTAAAGTAATAAATTATTATTGGCCAATACGTTAATTATTGTTTAATCATGTTATTTTAAATAATTATAAAAATCTATTTACATCATATATTTAAACTTTACAAATTATTATAAAGGATTTAATTTCTTTTCTCCATATTAAATTACCTAAATGGTATATTTCTTTTCATTGGATTAAAATATATTTAATTTCATTAGCTAACCTTAATTATTTATAAAACCCCAAATTCCTATTGAAACCCTAGTTCACGTTTAATCATTAATATTACCTCTAAACTTAACCTTGAATATATACGTTAGGTAACTTGTAAAAGGAATCATTGGAGCACCGTTTATTTCTTGTTATCATCTTATATATATATCATGTGAGTTTTCATGTCCCTCTTTTACTTTATTTCACACCTTTTGGGGTGAGACATGTTAACTTTATAAACTTGCACTTGTAAACATCTTGGTACTTGTAAATGCACATTCAATTCATCTTTACTTTTTGTCATGGTTATTTGTAATATTGTGAGTCTTATATGATGGACATTATATGTTGACAATCATTAACTATTGCTAGCCTGGCGACGTCATAGATCTATGGGCCTGACAAGCCTATTTGGGCTAAAGCCGAGGTTATTGCCGGCTCCTGATGACGTATGCTTGTTCATCATGGGAACCAAGTACACTTAGCTAATCGTTATAACTTGTAAATGATATTCTTGGTCAAGGTTTGATTGTAGCTATATGTTATCTATAAACTTGCTTTACTTGTAACCATTGACATGAATTGCTACTTGTAAACTTTTATATATATATGTATGCTTAACCCATGGAAACTCACCAACTTTCAAAGTTGACCTTTATTTTTAACATGTTTCAGGAAATGCACAAGGTTGATGATTATCTTTTGAAGCATGCTTACACTTAGGATTTGGACCTAGGAAAAATAAATAAAATATCTTGAAACTTGGAAGTTGAACTTTGGTTACTTTATTTCTTTGAGACATTTGGTTGTAATGTTTATTTCAACTTATGAATAATTATATTTATAATTTATGGTAGTGTTATGTGGATGTGAACAATCTTAACCCTCACATCTCGACGTTTCCGCCGTTAAGGTTGGGGTGTGACAGATTGGTATCAGAGCCCATAACTATAGGGATTTAGGTTATTAGAAATGGTGACCTAGACTATAGTTGATGCATGAACCTCATAAGAAAAATCTTTATGATCTTGTAAATCTATTTGTTGCATGCTACATAATGCTACCTATTTAGGAGGGCCTTTTTATGTGCAACTTGATGCCTTTAGTTGGAATTTCCTTGTAATTGGGAAACTTGGTTGCTTTGTCTCCCCTAAAACTTATTCTTAATCCTTTATTCTCTCCATGATGAAATCTCTTAAACTTATTCTCGACGACACGTGGGAACGTACGCTTTATATCGAAAGGTTCAAATCTTTAGACTTTATGTCTAATCTATGAAAATCTCATCAAGGTTTTAATTCCATGAACCTAAAGAAATATTGTGTGATACATAGACACCTGTATTGTGGATTTCCTGGCAAAAATCCTTTGGGCTAAGGTAAGTATTTCGCATAAATCCCGTGGAACTAGTTATGCTTACCTGGGGATTTCTGGGATGAGTGATAAACTATGGTCAATATACACAAGTTTCTAAGGCAATTGGGTTAGTCACCTTGACGTGTCAATGTTTCCAAATGGTAATGTGTTACGAAATGGAATCATTCCATGTGTGTTTTACAAGTCTTGAATAATCTTTGTTTGATTTATTATCTTCTACCTCCAAATTTCTGTGACTAACTTATTTTGTATCTAGCATGTTTCGTCATCATGGAAAGCATGGTAGCTCCGACCGCAAATTAGCCGCCATGATTGCCCGTCAAATGGCTGCTGTCATTCCAACCATGGTTGCCGAAATGAGTAGCACCTTGATGACCAACGCTAGTAACAACACTAATGGCAATGGGCAAGGAGAGAATAGTGCAAATCAAGGAAGAAACAACCAAACCTGCAAGTTTAAGCACTTTAACTCGTGCAAACCCACTAGCTTTAGTGGGAAGGAAGGAGCCACTGGACTTCTCGAGTGGTTTGAAAGCATGGAGAACACCTTCATCAACTGTGAGTGTCCCGAGGCACTCAAAGTCCGTTATGCCACAAGTGTTCTTCAATAAAGAGCACTTACGTGGTGGAAATGCTGTGTTGGCACTAACTTGGGATGAATTCAAGAACATTGCCATCCAAAAGTTCTGCCCAAGAAGTGAGCTGCAAAAGTTGGAGGAGGAGTTTTGGAATCTCAAGCAAGATGGTGGAGATCATTTGGCCTATTCAACTAGGCGTCACGAGTTGAGCATCCTGTTGCCTCACATGGTTGACATTATTCCTAGAAACATTGAGAAGTTCATCAAGGGGTGCCTCCTCAAATCCAAGATGTCGTGGTGGGAAGTAGACCCACAACTTTGGAAGATGCCATTACCATAAACGCTCAACTTACTGAAAACCATATTCGAGCGGGCACCTTGTCTATCAAAGGTGCTAAAAAGACTGAAAAGGCGGTCCCTGAAGCAGTTAAGGATAGTAAGAATGAACCATCCTACAATAACAAGAAGCGCAAGTTCACACCGACCCGAAACTTTGCTGTGGCTACACCCAAAGTACCACAAAGGCAACCCGCTCCTGTTGCACAAGCACCTGCTGCTAGGGCCTATCCTGGTCCTCTACCTTTGTGCAATGTTTGTAGGTGTCATCATGTGGGTAATACCCCGTGCCGCATCTGCACACTATGTGGTAAGTATGGACACTTGGTGGCTACTTGTCACTATGCACCAAACAATGCCGCGTTGGTTGCTAATCGTGCTTGCTACAATTGAGGGGAACCTGGACATTTTCGCCCATAATGCCCTAGTCTTACGGGTAATGTACCACAGGCCCGAGGACGTGCCTTCAACATCAATGCAAACAAAGCACAAGCAAACAACGATGTGGTGAACGGTATGTCAAACCCCAACTTTATGATCTAATTTCTTTTGTTGCTTTACCTGTATCGTTAAACGTATTTAAAACTGAACAGGTATGTTTCTTATTAATAATTCTTATGCCTACGTTCTGTTTGACTCTGGAGCCGAAAAGAGTTTTGTCTCGTTAGAATTTGAGCCTATACTTGCTAAGCCACATACGAAATTAGAAAGACCTCTTACTGTCGAAGTCGCCGATGGAGAACCCATCACCATTGATGTCGCTATTCGTGATTGCATTTTGAGCCTAAATGAGTATGATTTCTTTATCGACCTTATTCCTATGAAACTTGGAAGCTTTGATGTTATCATTAGCATGGACTGGTTAGCCAAACATCATGCTGAAATTATTTGTTTCGAGAGGTGCATTCGAATTCCTTTGCCTTCGGGGGATACATTGAAAGTATTCGGTGAAAAATCCTCCAAAGGACTCAAACTCATGTCGTGTACTCAAGCCCGAAAATGCCTAAGCAAGAATTACATGGCTTTCTTGGCCTACGTGGTCAACACGAAAGTCAAAGGGAAAGACCTTAAGGATGTCCCGATTGTACGAGACTTTCCTGAAGTGTTTCCCGATGACCTTAGTGGTTTACCTCCCATGTAAGATCGATTTGATTCCGGGAGCGAACCCCATGGCTAAGTCACCATATCGACTCGCACCGTCAGAAATGCAAGAGCTAGCTACTCAACTTCAAGAACTGTCCGACAAGGGCTTTATCCGTCCTAGCTCATCGCCTTGGGGCGCACCTGTTCTGTTCGTAAAGAAGAAAGATGGATCGTTTCGTATGTGCATCGATTATCGTGCGCTTAACAAACTTACCATCAAGAACCGCTACCCTTTCCTCGTATCGATGATCTTTTTGACCAACTTCAAGGAGCTGCTATTTTCTCAAAGATTGACTTACATTCTGGTTATCACCAATTACGAGTCATGATGATGATATCCCAAAAACTGCATTCCGTACTCGGTATGGACACTATGAGTTCATGGTTATGCCCTTTTGTTTAATAAATGCTCCTGCTGTCTTTATGGATCTCATGAATCGAGTATGCAAGCCGTATATAGACAAGTTTGTGATTGTATTTATTGAAGACATACTTATCTATTCCAAGTCCAAAACCGATCACGAACTTCACTTGCGACAAGTTCTTGAGCTATTGAAGAAAGAACAACTGTACGCAAAGTTCTCAAAGTGCGAATTTTGGCTTGAGGAGGACCAATTTCTAGGACACGTGGTGAATAGCCAAGGAATTCACATTGACCCTGCAAAGGTGGAAGCTGTGAAAAATTGGTGTGTTCCTACAACTCCAACCGAAGTTCGTTCTTTCCTTGGTCTTGCTGGCTATTATCGACATTTCATTGCCAACTTCTCTAGAATCGCGAAGCCGCTTACTTCCTTGACTCAAAAGAATAAACCATTCGAGTGGGGGTCTGAACAAGAGGAAGCCTTTGAAGCATTAAAGCACAAGTTGTGTAATGCTCCTATCTTTACCCTTCCCGATGGAAACGATGATTTCACCATGTATTGTGATGCATCTAAACAAGGCCTTGGTTGTGTTCTCATGCAACGAGGAAAGGTCATAGCATATGCATCGAGGCAATTGAAGGTCCATGAGGTGAATTACACGACACATGATCTTGAATTTGATGATTTGATTTTTTCCCTAAAGATTTGGAGACATTACCTTTATGGCACACAATGTATAGTTTACACCGATCACAAAAGCCTACAACACGTTTTCAATCAAAAGGATCTCAATATGAGACAACATCGTTGAGTTGATTAGTGATTATGACTGTGACATTCGTTACCACCCTGGAAAGGCAAATGTAGTAGCCGATGCACTAAGTCGTAAGATTCATAACAAGATGATCTCGTTTCAAGAAATTTGCGATCGATGACAATGGTTTGATACCTTGGGAGAATTTGATACTGAGATTCGTCAGGATGTTAACGAGACTACGGTGCTGCTGCAAAATTTGAGAATTGAGAATGACATCGAGACTTGTATCATGGAGGCTCAACAAGCGGTTCAAGAAGAAGGTAAAATAGGAGAGGAATTGGAGTACAATCTTCGAGCTCAACTGGAAACGAAACCCAATGGGTTGATGTATGTCGTGAATCGAATTTGGGTTCCAAACCGTGATAATCTTCGTACCTTTATCATGAATGAAGCTCATCAAACTCGTTACTCAATTCATCCTGGTTTCGACAAAATGTATATGGATCTGCGTTGTCAATACTGGTGGCCTGGAATGAAGAAAGACATAGCAACTTACGTAGCTAAGTGTCTTACGTGTACGAAGGTTAAAGCTAAACATCAACGTCCTAGTGGATTGCTTGAACAACCTGAGATTCCTATATGGAAATGGGAACACATATCTATGGACTTCATAACCATACTACCTTGCACCTCTCGTGGTCATGATAGCATATGGGTGATAGTTGACCGATTGACCAAGTCGGCACATTTCATACCCATACATGACACTTACAAAACATCAAGGTTAGCTCGTATATACATTGATGAGATTGTGAGTCGTCATGGCGTACCTTTGCATATCATATCCGACTGAGACGCTCGTTTCACTTCGCACTTTTGGTCGTCTATGCAAGAAATCTTGGGTACTCAACTAGATTTAAGCACAGCTTACCATCCTCAAACGGATGGTCAAACCGAGCGAACCATTCAAACCCTAGAGGATTTGCTACGTCTTTGTGTCCTTGACTTTGGTGGTGACTGGGATACGCATTTACCTCTCGCGGAATTTTCGTATAATAATAGTTACCACTCGAGTATCAAGCACCTTTCGAAGTGCTTTATGGTCGTAAATGTCGTTCCCCGATCTGCTGGACTGACATTGGTGAAAATTTCATCACTGGTCCTGAGCTCATACAAGAAACAACAGATAAAGTCTCTATGATTCGCAAGAACCTTGAAGTGGCTAGAAGTCGACAAAAGAGTTATGCCGATAAACGACGCAAGCCGTTGAATTCCAAGTTGGGGATATGGTTCTTCTTAAAGTCTCACCATGGAAGGGAGTCGTTCGCTTTGGGAAGAAGGGTAAATTAACCCCACAATTTGTAGGACCTTTCAAGATCCTGAAAAGGATTGGGAAAGTGGCTTATAAACTGGAACTACCTTCCGATCTTAGCGGGGTTCATCATGTTTTCCATGTCTCAAATTTGAGAAAATGTTTGGCTGACGAAAGTCTACATGTCCCATTAGATGACATCCAGATCGACGAGTCAATACATTTTGTTGAGAAACCCGTTGAAGTCATGGATCGCATTATGAAGAAGACTAGGACCACTACCACCCCAATCATCAAGGTTCGTTGGGAGAATAAGCGTGGACCAGAGTTTACTTGGAGCGTGAGGAGCATATGAAGAAGAAATACCCGTACTTGTTTATTTAGTTCATTCTTAATTTTGGGACGAAATTTTTAAAAGTTGGGAAGACTGTAACCTTTCGTGTTTTCGTTAATTAATAGTTAACCCTGTTATTATCTTGTAAGGACTATTTATGACATTTATGAAACTTTGAGGGCTTGTTTATGCATGTTTATTAGTAAATTTAGAAGTTAATAAATTAATTTATTAAATAATAACAATTATAGTAATTACAACTTTTGTTTAAAACCTAACATTTAGTTATGATAATAAAAATAATAATAATAGTCAAAATAAAATATAAAAATAATAATAATAATAAATTAACAATTTATAAAAGTTAAACAATTGATAAGATATAAAAATAATTAAAACTTAAAGTTTAATTAAGTTGAGGGGGGTCTTTGTGTCAAATTTGAAACTTTAAATAGAAGTTTATGGCATAAAATAATAAAGTTAAGAAACTGCAGGGACCAATTGTGTAAAACTCAAAAAACCCAAACCAGATTTCCCCCAACCCCGTAATTCCGGCGAGGGGCTCCGGCCAACTCCAGCGAGACCCTAAAACCATCGAAACCCTTCGAATCTTGACCCCAAACCGTTCCAAATCGATTCGTGAACATGGTTCGAACTTAAACACACACTTTAATTGCGTTTAAACGCCGGTTACGAACACAATCGGTTTGAATAACCGAAGCTTTAATCATAGAACCGTTCAATCATTGAAACCTAATAATAATCTAATTAATTGTACCAAAAATGATCGTTAAACTATTCCTAAACAATAAACATAATTCTATCTGAAACACACGAAATCATCTCATTCGATTCTTTCTTCATCGCGAACCTGCAACCCAATCGAAATCCACCTTCCGAGCAATCTAAACTGAAATTGATAAAGGGCTTAGAGTCGTGAACATCCTTTGAAGCTTCACATGAAGTTAATTTGATTATCGTCAGCATTTGCATATCAATCAAACACAACGTTGGTCGCGGCCTGTTCATCATCTGTTCTTGTTGATTTAAACTTCAATCCGGGTAATTAAAACCACCTACCTGCTCGATTTTATATGGGGAACAAAAGCCCCATGATCACTAGCATTAACAGTAACGTGTTGGTGATCAATTTGTTGATTTCGAATTAGGGTTCATAGTGATTTGGAGGTTTTCAACTGATTTGTGTTTATAAAATATGGGAATGGGTTTCTGTCAGGCTTAGGCGCCCTAGCCTAATGGTAAACCACTCCCATGTCATCCTTGAGGTCCCGGGTTCGAACCCGGGCAACCTCAAACATTTTTTTAAGGCTTTTTAGCCTTTAAATAAATTATGGAAAATTTTTAATAATTATAAAAATTATTTTTGTAAACTTTAAATATTTTTAAGGACACCAAATTATTTTCTGTAAATTTTTAAATTTAAATAATTAAATATTCTTTTAATAAAACATTTTAACAAAGGTTATTTTTGGATTATTTCTTATAAAATGGATTCTAAATAATAGTTTAAATTAATAAATTATTATTGGCCAATACGTTTATTATTGTTTAATCATGTTATTTTAAATAATTATAAAAATCTATTTACATCATATATTTAAACATTACAAATTATTATAAAGGATTTAATTTCTTTTCTCTATATTAAATTACCTAAATGGTATATTTCTTTTCATTGGATTAAAATATATTTAATTTCATTAGCTAACCTTAATTATTTATAAAAACCCCAAATTCCTATTGAAACCCTAGTTCACGTTTAATCGTTAATATTACCTCTAAACTTAACCTTGCAATATATACGTTAGGTAACTTGTAAAAGGAATCATTGGAGCACCGTTTATTTCTTGTTATCATATTATATATATATATCATGTGAGTTTTCATGCCCCTCTTTTACTTTATTTCACCCTTTTGGGGTGAGACATGTTAACTTTATAAACTTGCACTTGTAAACATCTTGGTACTTGTAAATGCACATGCAATTCATCTTTACTTTTTGTCATGGTTATTTGTAATATTGTGAGTCTTATATGATGGACATTATATGTTGACAATCATTAACTATTGCTAGCCTGGCGACGTCATAGATCTATGGGCCTGACAAGCGTATTTGGTGCTACATTCGAGATTATTGCCGGCTCCTGATGACGTATGCTTGTTCATCATGGGAACCAAGTACACTTAGCTAATCGTTATAACTTGTAAATGATATTCTTGGTCAAGGTTTGATTGTAGCTATATGTTATCTATAAACTTGCTTTACTTGTAACCATTGACATGAATTGCTACTTGTAAACTTTTATATATATATGTATGCTTAACCCATGGAAACTCACCAACTTTCAAAGTTGACCTTTATTTTTAACATGTTTCAGGAAATGCACAAGGTTGATGATTATCTTTTGAAGCATGCTTACACTTAGGATTTGGACCTAGGAAAAGTAAATAAAATATCTTGAAACTTGGAAGTTGAACTTTGGTTACTTTATTTCGTTGAGACATTTGGTTGTAATGTTTATTTCAACTTATGAATAATTATATTTATAATTTATGGTAGTGTTATATGGCTGTGTACAATCTTAACCCTCACATCTCGACGTTTCCGTCGTTAAGGTTGGGGTGTGACAATGGATACAAAAGAGGTACTATTGATGGGACTATCTTCATCAAAGAAACAGGAAATGACACATTGCTAGTTTAGATATATGTAGATGACATCATCTTTGGTTAAACTAATCCAAAGCTCTGCAAAGACTTTAAGATGCTGATGAAGAATAGATTTGAAATGAGTGCCATGGGGGAACTCAATTTCTTTCTAGGAATTCAAGTGAAGCAGGTTGATAATGGCATCTTCATCAGTCAGTCAAAGTATGTACAGGACATACTTACAAGATTCAAGATGACTGACTGTAAGGTTGCAAAGACACCCATAGCCAGAAACCACTCCCTTGGTCCTGATCTTGAGGGGGAGTGTGTCGACGAACATCTCTACAGGGCTATGATTGGGTCACTTATGTATCTTACTGCTAACAGGCCTGATATCATGTTTGCCATATGCATATGTGCAAGATATCAAGCCAACCCCAAGATGTCACACCTAATCACTGTCAAAAGGATTCTTAGATCTCAAAGGTGCTCTAAATCTAGGCCTTTGGTATCCAAAGAATTCAGACTTTAATCTGTATCCTTATACAGATAGTGATTATAGTGGCTGCAACATGACTGCAAAGTCCACATCTGGGGGGTGTCAGTTCCTGGGTGGAAGGATAGTCTCTTGGCAATGAAAGAAGCAATCCTGTGTGACTGCATCAACTGCTAAAGCTGAATACATTGCTGCTGCCAGCTACTGTGCTCAAGTGCTTTGGATTCAGAATAAGATGCTAGACTATGGGTTCAATTTCAAAGAGACTCCCATCCACATAGACAACAACAGTGCCATCTCTATTATAGAGAATCATGTGCAGCACTCAACGACCAAGCATATCAATATCAGGTATCATCTGATTAGAGATAATTTTGAAAAGGGTTTGATAAAACTAATCAAAGTTAACACAAATGAACAATATGCTGATCTGTTCACAAAGGCATTTGATGAACAGAGATTTAAATATCTTGTATCAGCTATTGGGATGATTAACTTTGAGTAGCTTTTCTTAAATAACTTAATCAACTTTATTTCTTAAAATCGTGTATCCTAAGTTGTCTATTAGATCACCTCATAAGCCCTGTTCTCTTTGGAAGAAAATTAACTTTTAACTTATATTCCTTAGACTTATGAAAATTTCTCTTCGGAAGAACTCAAATTGCCTTTGGAAGAAATTTATGTCTTTAAATCATTTAACAGCTTATCTAAGATTTACATTCGGAAGAAATTCTTGGGTATCTTTTGAAGCTTAAACTTTTATATAAGCGCTTAAATGCATTCAAAGAACAAATATCTTCCGAAAGCAACTAAGTCTCGGAAGACTTATTCACTTCTTCCAAAGCCAAATTTTCAAAAATCTTTGAAAATATCTTCCGAAGCTAAAACTACCTTCGGAAGCTTTGCTACAAAGCTTCCGAAGCCAAAATTGCCTTTGGAAATTTTACAACTTCTAAGAAAACTAACTTTTTGGGCGCACTTTTTCAGAAGTAGGACCCACTTGCGGATTTCAAAGTTTATCTTTTTGTCATAAATTTGTCTCAAATCCACAGCATATATCTTTCCAAATGGTTCTATTTCATCTCACTTCTCTCATTGTTCCTTAACCTAAAATTACCCCCAAATTTCATCTTCTTCTTCCCTCCTTCACTACAAAGCTTCTTCAAATGGCCAATCTTGATCGTCGTAACGACCCTGATTTCACCATGCACCTACACAGGCAACACAATCAAGTTGCCATGTTAAACTCTGAGAAGGATCCAAGCTTCTTAGACTTATGTAGGTATCTTTCTTTGTCTCACTACTTCACCTCCCTTACAATCGATCCTCCTCTCTATGAGGATCAGTTGCTTGAGTTCTTGCGGACCTGTCAAGAGGTCACCATGGACGGGGAGAAGGCGTTGTCTGCCATAGTGCAGGGTGGACGGTTTTCATCACACCAGCCATTATAAACACCCATTTACGGCTGGATGATGAAGCAGGTGAGCTGTCCTTTCCAAAAGCTGCTTTCAACCAATCCTTTGCGCAGATGGGCTACGAAGGTGACTTTTCGGTCAAGACCTTCAGGAAGGGGAAGAACTCATTCCAATGGAAATACCTCCTCCATGTCGTCATACATAGCTTATCCAACAAACATGGAGGATGGGACCAGATTCTAGAAGACCTCTCCTTCATTGTCCATGGGATGGTTCAAGGGGTCAAATTCAGGTACTCTCAGTTTGTATTTACAAATTAACTAGCGAATTTGGATTCCTTAGAATATTACGTGTTCCCCCAGTATGTTCAACACATTCTCAACTATGAATTGGGACCACAGTTGAGGGCAACAGGTAATGTTCTTAAACTTGCACACATGAGGCCCGACATTTTCAAGATTTGAAAAAGCCAACTGTTGGGTTCTCAGGGGTAGAAACAGCCCTTGTCCCGAAAATGTTTGAGCTCATTGCTCAGGGTGACATCCTAGCAGCCCCAGCTAGTGATGAACCAACACCCTCTACTTCTCACCCACCTCAAATACAACCTACTATCAAAATCACCTACCAAAGAAAATCCAAGCGAACCCCTGCACTTGCTACTGAGCATGTGCAGGCCCTCATATCACAAACCATACAGGAGGAAGTGGAATCTCGAGCTCCCACTTCCCCTGAGGAGCAGACCACTCCCATCTTTCAAACAGTCAGTGCTGAGGTTCATCATGCTCGGCCTGATGAGCTCACAACTCCACAAACAGCCTTAAGCCATCACTTTGAGTCTCAACACTCTGGTGATCAACTTTAGGGGAAATCTACCATCCCCAACCTCTTGATCTCAACCGCCCCATACCCAGCCTTGACTTCTACTCTGATGAAGATTTGGGATTCAGTGAGTACCATGAATCTCTCCTCTCTACCCACACTCAAAGGGAGATGAGTACTCCTGCTTCTCCTATGTCTAGCCCACATTAGACACCCCAAACTAAGGTGGATCTTCCTGTGATTGTCCAGGAGACCCATGTGGAAGAGGCTCTCACTGTTTCCAGTGATTACATCTTTAAGACCTCAACCATGGCAACCCAACCTCTTGACATTATCATGGGGCAGGGGAAATCCAGCAGCCAAGAACCCCATGCTGGTGGTGAGGGAGTGAAACTCGGTTCACCTCCTTCATCCCCCAATGATTCTTCAATTGAAGATGAGGGGAGTCTGAAACTCAAGGTGCACCAACTCGAAGACATCTGCACCCAACTGGTTTCAAAGATAGCTCACCTTGAATCACAGGTGACTATCTTGCAAAGGAGGGTCCATGACCAGCAACTTGAGATCACCGATCTCAAGGGCCAGTTAGCTGAGAGACCCATAGGAAAAACTCATCCAGGTCCACAAGAACCTGTGGATGTTATGGTTCACTTCCCTAGCTCACCTATGCATGAGGGTGATGCTACCAAAAGGGGGAGGAAGTTCTAACAGCCACAGAACCTGGGAGTTCTTCCTCAAGTATGGACATACAGGACTCACCATCCTATCTTGCAGTTGTCCATGCTCAGCAACCTCCTCTAGACAGTGATCTGGAACTGCTCATTCAATAACTGTTTGAGGAGGGAGTACCAAGAGCAATGTCTGCCCTATCGGAGAACCTAATCAGGGGTTGGGGGTATGACAGTGATAGGAAAGCTCTTGTACTCTCTAGAGCTTAGGGTCAACAAGAAATCTTAAACATTCAAACCTGAGTTTCTATGAGGGTATAAATCTGGTAGATCTGGCACTTGTCAACCCAAGAAATAACAGACAAGCTGTCAGACTAGCCAATCAAATTCAAGAATGGGTGCTGGCAGAATTCAAAAGGAGAACAACATCATATAGACAGAGGCTAGCAGTTGAAGCCTTTGGTCAACTGGATGTTGAGGTAGACCCCAAGATTAGCTTCGAAGGGAAAGCCTTGACTGAAGGCCCAGAGGCTGAGATTGTGAACCTTGAGACAAGATCTCCTCCAGCACCCCATACCCTCAGTGAGGCACCAGCTGGTGATGGTGCTTCGCAACCTCTCTCTGGCCAGAGCTTGACTGCTGAATCAAGCAATGAAGGCCAAAGCTCTCCTTAGGCTGAGTCATCAAGATCTGCAATTGACAAAGGCAAAAGGAAGATGACTCCTGAAGAGATTGAAGAAGAAAAGAGAGAGAGGAAGAGGAAGCTAAGGGGAGTGAGTTCAAGTGGTTCCCCAGGATTCATGCAAGCTGCAATTCTAGCTGCCCCTGTACCAAACACTCAAGAAGATGAATTAAGGGCAGCCAGGCTCAACTATCTGGGGACCAGGAACTACAACATAAATAAACTCATATCTCTCCCCTTAGAGGAGTTAAATAAACTGGCTGATATTGAATTGTCAAAGGAAAGGAAGGAAGTAGAGGATGCAGCCTTGACCCTCAAAACAAGGAAGAAATGAGGAGAAAAAGGCTTTACAAGAACTTTCCTGTCCTCTCCCCAGTTCAAAAAAGTCCTGAGTCAGAGACTGTGGCTGCTGAACAACCTCAGGTAGTTAATGAAGAAGAAAGATTAAAAATGACCAACTACCTGAGTGCCACAGGTCTCTATCAGGCACCTGCACTCCTTCCCTTGCCTTATTATATATTATTTGAATACAGTAAGCAGTTGGAAGAACAAGCGAAAAAGGAAAGGCAAGCTGCAAAGAAGAAGCAAAGGGAAGAAGCTGCAAAATCAAGAGCCATCATCCAGAAAAGTCAGAAAAAGTCTGCAGATAGGCAGAGGATGATAGGCTTCTTGAAGCTGTATGGGTTCTCCAGAAGGAGGCTTGGTCCCATGTCTCTATCCATGATGGATGAGCACATAAGGGTGATCAAGCAAAAGATAAAAAGGGGAGAGCTTGTGGACCTTCATTAATCATCAAGTCAAGCTCAACCTGAAGTTGAGGTAAAGGTTGAACCTACAGAGACAACACCACCTGCACCTGAAGCTGCATAATAGCCAACTTCATCTTCTAATCCACAGCAGGGTTCTCCTCCCTCTCCTCTGAAACTATGAGAGAGGAAATCCCAAATGAGAGGGAATCCATTGAAGAATTTGGTACTGAAGACCAACCATCTTAGTTAAAATCATCAGGGAGGAGAAAAAGGATGGCCAGAAGAAGATCATCTTCAAAGAAGAAAAGAAGAAAGGCATCCTCCTCCCAACCTCAGGATGAGTCAGTACATCCTGAGGAAGTGCATGAAGAGGACTCTCAACCAACTCCTATCATAGTAGAGTCTCTCTCTGTTGGAAGACAAATTCTGTCCAGGACATTTGCTGAAGATCCAGACAGATGGTATGTCACTAGAGATCAGGGAGAACAACATGTCTACTTCACAAGTGACATGCTTGAACTCCCTCTGCATGATCTCTATGACATGAGAAGGTACCTTATGTGTCTAAAGAATCCAGATCTGCTAATGATGAAAGGAATTCTGAAGATCATCATATGGACTATCCCAGTCTGAAGAACCTCTCTGTTTTGGTAGCATCAACCTAGGGGGAGTTTGTAGGAACCTCTGAAGTTAAGAGGCTGATGCAACCAAAGATACCAAAACAACCAAGTCTTCCACATGCACTTTGGAACAAAGGTGAACTAGCTTTAGAAGTTTTACACACTCAAGAAAAAATGCTAAGTGTAAAATCTTCCGAAGCCAAAGTTCAGAAAAAACTGCTGCGGAAGCTTTACACTTAACTTGGAAAATATTCTAAGTGTAAAGTCTTTCAAAGCCAAAGACTTAACTCTTCCGAAGGTAAAAGATAAAGTCTTCCGAAGCTCTCAAGACAAAGTCTTCCGAAGCTGTTTAAAGACAAGACTGATTTTCTTCTGAAGAGAGAGAAAATATACCTTTTCCATCAACTTTATCATAAAGCAACCTACTTTTCGCTGCATGCTCTGGTAGTTCACCTGCTATCACTAGTTGGTGAAACTTCCATACTTTATGATAAAGTAAATAAGGTCTTCGCCTGCAAGTTTCTGTTTTTGTTCCTTTTGGCTTTTTTGTAATAGGAAAGTCAGTGAGCTATGGCATGTCATAGTCACTAGTCAAAAGACAATCTGCCTTTTGACTTTAGGCTGATCTTGTTGTCTAGATTAGTCACTTCCAACTGTCTTTTGCATATTGACGGTTGTAGGATGTAGTATAAGTAGTCTCTGGTTCTTGTATTCAAAATATACTTGTACAACACTTGTAATAGAACTAGAGAAGCAATATACAACTTCCTTGAAAATTTATCTTATGTTCTTGTCCTTGTTTTTACTTGTTTTTGTCTTGTATCTTCAGTAAAAGTTCACAGTTCCCTATTTGAATTGTTAAGTGATCTTAAGATCCTCTTAAGTGTGTTAACTAAGTGCAAGCTTAAGTTCCCTTTAACGGTCCTGCAAGATCATCCTAGGTCATACACACAACTTAAGTATGACAGATATAGGAATGATTGTTGGCATAATGGATATCATAGAAGGTCATATCCATCAAATTATTATAATCATGATTATAATTCTTATGATGAATATGATCACATGCCCAAAAGAAACAAACATGATCAAGGACAAAGATCCTTTGCTACAACTCCATAAAACTTTCAAAAGCGAACTAGATTTTCTAAACCAACCAAAAGATTTTCAAAAACCAAACAAACTCCTTTTGTTAAACAAGCTAAAGTTGAGTCAGTTGGTTTAAAATCAAAACAATGTTTGAGAATGAAAACAATTTTAGGAGGTGAATCTGATATATCATCAGATAAAGCAAAGTCATACACATACGAGCAAGTCACATATAAAAATGCAAATGGACAGCTCAGGACAGTAATGGCCTAGGTTGAAATATCTAACTGATTTGCTAGTGTGATAGAGACAGTTATGGAGGCCCACCAACCCAAGAAAAGTTAGCAGTGGCTGATCACTTCCCATGACAGGAACGTTCTTCCTGCTCATGATGTTTATAATACAACTGAGCCAAATGGAGCAGACATTAACCATGATTCAATGCAGGACATCAATCATTCACAGAAACTATGATGGCAATGCAAGAAATAGCCAATGTTTCATTCCATCTGCTTAGTCTGATTACATTGCTACATGGACTAACTGTTGATGATCTCTATTGAATTGATAACACATATGCCATTTCATTTTTTCTCCAAAACAAAAATCCTAAAAATTAGAAAATCTATAAAAAGTCCAAAAATATTTCTATTGAATCTTCCTGTATTTACATGAGAAATGATAGTACACTCATCTACTATCTTCTAGATCTATTTTTCAAAATCGATAAAGACTGACAAGGCTCTGTTTGATATGTCAGTAGGCTCAGCTTGGATTCAAGATAAGCATATTTGTGATGAACTAAATCAATATGCATTGTGGACCAAAACCATCTTAGGGTATTGGTAAGCAATGACTTTTCCAAGTGTCTACGTGTGTGGTTACCTAAACACACCATGCGAAAATGGTTTATAAATTTCTCATTGATAAAAGCATCTCTTTCTCCTTTGTTGTATGTAAATACAAACCTGGAGTAAACATAAGGACAACTTCTATTGTGTTGAGCACAAACCTAGTTGACCTTGCACTAAAAGTGTTGATGCATGCCAAAAAGGCAAAGAAAAAAAATCCTAATATGGATCAAAGCTAAAAGAATCCCAATAAGGATCAACTTCCAAAGTGAAGTATAAAAGAATCTTAATGCGGATCAAATATAAAAGAATCCCAAAGTGGATCATATCATGAGAATTTATACTCTAAGTAGCCTGGTTCAAGTTGTTATAAAGTGCCACCTTGCATTTCATGAGGAGGGTTATTCTTCCATACTTCTGAGTGTGGGGTACTCAATTAGCATATTTAATCAAACCTAAACATGATAAATATCACAAAGTGTTGAAAATAGATCCTTACATGAGTTTAAGTGGACAAACATACTTACAATCAACTTTGATATTTGTCTATGTCTATTCCAGATGTAGAGGATTTTGGATTAGTATGATCTCATTGCAGTTGAAAGATTCATGCTTGTAACTATCATAATTTTTGAAAAAATCTAAAATTCCAAAAAGATTTGTCATTTTTAGTATTTTTCTTAGTTTTGGCAGATTTACATGTGTTAATGATTTAGGAGTGAAACTTCCATGCAATACCTCTACCGAGAGGATTTAGACTTTTGTAGGTGATGAATTGTACAACATGCCTGAGTTTCTCATTCAGTTCAAGATGTCAAGTGAACACTCCTGCTTCCTTCAAAGATCTCCTGCCAGTTGCTGAGAACTAAGAATCCTCCTCTTGGTGTCTTAAACACAAAAGTTCCTTACCCACCAAAGCTTTTGTTGAGGGAGAGTATATGTCAAGTCTGAAGAATTTCTGATGCTTCTCTATCACTTCTAAAGTTGAGATAAAGCTACTGATATTGCTACCTGTGCAATCCACAGTGTATGCAAATGGGGTATTTTCAAGTCTTCCAAATGAGACTAGAAGATCAAGCTGATGAAACATCCATCAAGTGCCGAAAAAAAGTCTGTATGTGCCAAACAAAGTCTATTTCTTAATGCCTTTTTCTGAAGCTTTAAGAAGATGCTACCAAAAAAGGGGAGAAGACTGCACTCCAAGATTGCACATCAATCAACATCCAAGGTTTTTGATAATCATGAGGTTTTGGCAGCATCATCTTAGGGGGTGTATTGTTGGAATATTTGAAGATGATACTTACCAAAACCTAAGTGCTAAATCTCATGATGATTACCAAAACCGACACGGTGAAGCTATGCTAAAAATATGATCAAAATGAAGAAAATTGACCAAAGTCAAACATGGTCAAACTTGGTCAACCGTGGTCAAAGTCAACAGTCAACATCAGCGGACGTCTCGAATGATGTCAGCACCCGACAGTCACGCATCAGCAACATAGAATTTATCAGACTTAAAAGAATATTTGTGTAATCATTCGGGCTTAAATGTAATTTTGTTCATTTATGTAAAGAGTATAAATAGACCAAGTATAGTCATTTTATACTCTAACCATTACCAAGCATTCTCAATTCAAGCATACAGATTTAGTCTAGTGAGAAGAAACATAAGGTTGAGTGTGTGTGAGAGAGGTTTTTCTTACAAACTCCCTTTGTAATCTCCTAGCTACCAACATACATATGAATGAATGAAATATTTTATGAATATGTGTTCTTGAATTGTTCATCATTCATTCATCATCATACATTCAATCTTGGAACAAATCTTCACTTGAAATCATCAACAGGTTTGTGAGATTCCGCATCATAGATCTGATAAACGGCAATAATACAATTGCAATATTCGATCCATCATTTATCGAATTTCCACATAGAAGTTGCTTCGGAAGTTTTACACTCTCCATAGAAAAATACTCTAAGTGTAAAATCTTCCGAAGCCAAAGTCCGAATCTTCCGAAGCCACAGATGAAGTCTTTCAAAGCTTTAGAGACATAGTCTTCTGAAGCCAATTTGCTGTGAAAACTAATTTCTTCCAAACACAGATAAGACATGCTTTCTCTGATCTACTTTACATAAAGCTTACACACTTTTCGCTTCAACTCTGAAGACTCACCAACTCATATAAGTTTGTGAAAAGTCCTTGCTTTTGTAAACTGTATATTAAGGTCTTTGTCTGTAACTTCCTACTATTGAACATGTAAACCTTTTTATATTAGAAAAGGATGTGAGCTATGGCATGTCATAGTCACTAGTCAAAAGGCAATCTGCCTTTTAGCTGTATATTGATCTTGTAATCTAGATTAGTGTTTCCAACTATCTTTCTAAGTATTGACGGTTGTAGGATGTAGTATAAAGTGTCTCAGGTCCTTGTAATTCTTTTATGCTTTGTAACACTTGTAATAGAACTTGAGAGCAATATACAACATCCTTGAAAACCATACTTCTTTGTTCTTGTTCTTAGTTCTGTCTCACTACTTGTGTTCTTAGTATCATCTTATACAAACCTGATTCCCCATTTGATCTATTAAGTGTTCTAAATCTCTCCTCATTATGAGTCTGATTGTATTGACCACCCTTCACATGGTCCTGCAATCTTTTCTAGCTTTTTGATTCATATCTGAAGCCGATGAGGCATGAACTGTAGCTTTAGCCTTTTGAGTCTTAGTTACTGGAATGGGACCAGTGTCTTTGATACCTGATCTACAAACATCTTGTTTCACAGAGTTAGCAATAATAGGAGATTTATTTTTAAAGAAACTGACATTGGTTTCTTTAAAAATATGATCTTCATTACCAATGTTTCCTTTTGAAACAAATCTATTTTTGAAATCAATTTTGTGAATCCAAGGATCGCAATCAGGAATTATCAGTGTTAGATTGGTTTCGAAATAATGATCGCGGAATTACCATTAATCGTTGTTTAATTGATTAACAAATAAATATCAATGCCAGAGAAAAATAAACAATAAATGATCAAATGATATCAACAATATGCAAAGAATAGTGATTTGAATCAAACGTAATTCATTAAAACCAATTAATGATCACAAAGAATCAAATAATAATTGCTAACAAAATTCTATGCTATGATTGTGTTTATGATTTTGGTGTGTTGATGTTACGGCTGCTAGGGTATATGTTGATCGTGCGAAACGATGTGATGGTATTTTTGTCGCCGTCTCTCTCTCTCTCTTTGATGTGAAACCTAGGACTCATATTTATAGACACGCGTGTTTCTGTTAAGGAAACAACGAATCTCTTGGAGTCTGTGATTGACTTGTTGACTTGTTGACTAGAAACACTTGTATGATTTACGTGTCTGGTTCTTCCGCAGCTACTTGGTCTTCCACAGCTACTTTGTTCTTCAGCAGCTACTTGGTCTTCCGCAGCTACTTTGTTCTTCCGTGAATATCCATATTCATCCGTAGAAGATCTTCTGATAATGTCTTGTAACAAAGATATCTACGAAAGAACAAAAATGTTCATTCGTAGATGTTTCTTACACGTAGTCAATTTCAGAAATTGACTAAGTATAATGTTTGTACCTGTAATCATACACATAAATCAATGCACATATGGGTTAACCTATATATATACATAATGAATTACAAATATTCATTACATGTATTGATTAAAGTTCTGAGCCTATACAAAATAATCTAGACCTATTATTCCTAGATCTAACAATACCCCCCTTAGGCTTAGAAACTTGTAATCAGTTCTTCAAAGCTGAAAGCTCTTTCACTCTTGCTATAATTTTGTTATAGAAATATAAGACAGCAGTCTTCTGATCATCATACTTGTAGTTGATCTTCATTTTGCTAATCTTTTGTAATGTTTCAAAACTGAGACCCAGAACATCTTCTTTAGTTGTAAGAGTTTCCAAAACATTATTGTTATGGACTATCTCTAACTCATCTTGCTCTGAGATCCTCAGCTCACTCACTTCCTTGATGTTTGATCCTCTTAAAATCCCTGCCTCATATCTTCCTCTCTTGTAAGCCTTGGCATGCAGTTTATCAATCACTTGAACCATATGAACATGTAGGCATAGATCATTCTGAGCTCTTTCATCAGTTAGCTTTGGGAAGAATTTGTCATGTAAGTATGAAGTGTAGCTGGGATGGAGTAGCTTGATTTCCACTGGATCAAAGATCCTAATTCGATCAGCTCTTTTGTTCTCTGCATTCCACAGCAGCACCAACTCTTTTGGTTTCTCAACATATCCCCATTCAGTTATGGGTAATGTATATTGATTACCATCAAAGCTTTTAGTAGTTGCTTCCTTCCTGTTTTGGTATCAAACCCTCTTTAGAAACTCATCATCTACCAATGTAGAGGAGTTGGATTTTGATCTTTTCATTCTCTCTATTCTTCTTTTGTGCTCATCATCCTCTCTCCTAGCTTCTTTTAGCACATCATCTCTGAATTTTGTCTTTAACTTACCCACAAATATAGAGAAGTCTCTTCCTCTTGGGTGAATTAGGTAGTTAGTCATGATTAGGCTTTATAGATCTCTGATGTCACATTCAGGCATGCACAGGACTTGTTCTAAATCATGAAAGTACTGCACCCTTCCAGATGATCTCTTTATGACTACACAATCCCACTCTTGATCATATTTCCAGGCCATAATCCTGTTGTCTTCCACAGAGTTGGGAGTTGTGAGGTGATCAAACAACTCTATCAAGGTAGACTTCTGTTCAGTTATTTCTCTGACTGTTGTTCCAAGTGGCCATACTTTGCTAGGTATCACTTCTCTTGGTTCTCTAATCAGTTTATCTTTCCCTTTATACTGGTCTTTACTTTCAACAGTGACAGGCTCAGCAGGGACTTTGTTATGATGCTCAGCAGCTGGATTTGGAGCTTCAGTCCAGAATTTCACACCAGTTTCAAGCTCAACTTTCATTACATGCTCCATCATCCTTCTAAGCTCTCCCACTGATCTTCCTTTCAGCTCATGTATCTTGTAGTTATGACTTTGTAACCAACAAGTCATATTGTATTTGTTCAGCTTTGTTGTATCACAATGGCCTAGTTCTTTCTTTATTCTCTGAATTGATTGGAAGGTTATGAATGTTTCATAATCTCAATCTGGAATCATGAAGCTTGCTAGTTCAAATTCCTTCAGTGCTTCCTTCATTTTTGTCATGTTCATTCTCTCAACCATGTCATACGGAAACCCATGATTGATCAGGGTCATAAACATAGTTGACTCAGGCCTTTCTTCCAATATGTCTTTGATGGACAGTAGGTCATCAGCCTTTGATTCTTTTTGTTCTTTGGGAGACTCATCTTTAGTAAGCTCATCCCATTCAGCATCACTCTCAGTTTTAGCATGTGACTTAGGCTTTAAATTGGAAACATCCACTGAAGAAGTGTGCTTTGGAGATGTAGGCCTTGATCTTTTTGGTGAATCTTCAACATTAATCACCTCTTTCTCTACATACCCTAAATACTTCCTCTTTCTTGAGTACTGAATGATTTGCTTTGAAGCTTTAGTAGATTCTTTTATTTTTGTTGATGGAGCAGCATTCGATTCAAGTGCACAAATTTTCATCTTGAGTTCATCAATTTATTCATCTTTCCCTTTCAACAAAATAGACTGAGCAGTGAGAGAGTTGTTTGCTTGTTCAACTTCCAATATGAGCTTCTCTTTTTAGTCTTCTCATGCTTCATAGAGTCTTTAAGTTCTTCAACCAGTTCATGCAATGCATCAATTACTTCATTGTTGGTTTGAGCATCTTCTCTTAATCTGATCAGCCTAGATTCTTGTTTGTTCATCAGCTCCTCTTTTTCTTTTAACATTCCTTTGAGCTCTCTAATTCTTTCCAACCTCTTATTTGATTTGATGATAAGTTTGTTATACTCAGCAACCAGATAACTTTTGCTCACATCTATATCATCATCTTCCAAGTCATCTTCATGATAGGCTATAACATCAACATAGTTAGCTTCTTCTTCACCTTCTTGATGTTGACCAACAATCTCAACCTCATTACCTACAGCAGGAGCTATACTTGGTAAGCTTGAAATACACTCAACTGCTTATCTGTTTTCTCTTGAACAGGTTGTTGTTGTTGTTAGGATCAATGATTGGAGATATTGGTTCAGCTTGGTTAGACATGACAGGGGTTTGTGTGCTGGTGATTGTGAGTGGAATGGTACTTGCTTGAGATACTAACTCAGTCTCACCAGTGTGTACTGAGTTTTGAGATTGAGTAACTGAGATGGTTTCTGTATGAGTACTCTCAGGAGATAGATTTTATGGAGTTAGAGGTTGTTGATGAATGGGTGATTGAGGGTGAATTGGAGAGATTGGTTGGGTGTTTTGACTGGCTGGTGATTGGATTTGTGGAGATTGATGATGATGGTGTATGGGAGATTAGGAGTGGAATGTTGAGGTAAGTCTTGCTCAGCATCAGCAGATTGACTATCTTGCTGATCTTCCCACACCAGTTCTGATGGAATGTTGGCATTAGCCCGCCACATGTGCAAACATTGGCATATCTTCTCCTTCATACTTTCCACTTATCTTATTCAGTACAGATCTCCCCAGATGTGCTTGAACAAACACATCACCTTCTCTTGCTATCCCAGGTAATTCACCATTGATGATCAGTTGCATAAACCTTGGAAACATGAACATCTTCTTAGGTTTTTGAACTCTAACATGGTCATACAAACATCCCAGTATGTACTTTGAGTAATTGTAAGTTCTCCCTTCAAAGATACCAATGATTTCGGATGAGATGTGTCTTGAAATCTGTCTAATCCTGATTTCCTGTTAGAGATGCACTTGAGGTAAGTGTGACATAGGAATCTGTAAGGCTTACACAATCTCCCTTTCTTAATTTCACCTTTATCAAAATCACCATCATACCCCATCAGGTAGAAGATCTTTTCTATGTATTCATTCTCAAATACATCCGGATGACCTATCTCTATATCTCCCAAGTTGAGATTTCTCCTAATGCTCTGTTCATCAATTCTTAAGTGTTCATTCCCAATATTTGCATGTATCACCTCATCTTCTCCTTCTTTTTCTATTCTTGTCGAGTTCCAGAAATCAACAATATGTGATTGATGAATCACAGGTTCCGCTGATAGGGCATAAAACAGCCTAGATCTTCTTAAATAATGGATGATTTCTCGACATCCTGCTGATACAGGGTCATCGGCATTGAGAAAGGCACACACATTATGCTCTCTAGCAAACCGATTAGCCATCTGTTCATAAGAGTTAAGAAGATTAGGTTAGAATCAATATTATAGATATGAGAATATGAACAGTTTTAATGGTGACAATGAATCAAACAGTTCATTATTGATGATTATGACATGTTTTACCTTCAAATCAAGAATCTGAAATCAAGTTTATGAGTTTGTTTGATGTTTTGATGTGGTAATTTGAATGTTTGAACAAAGGAGGGAGAGATTTTGACGAACGTTTTTCTTTTAGGTCAAAGTTCTCTGAAAAAGTGAATAATGAACATTAAGGTCAAAAACATCATTTATGCTCCCTCGAACACATTAATTTCATTTATTTAATGAAGTGGGTCCCACATTCCTTATTAAACTTTCGTAGAATTTATTTATTCCGTAGATTTCTGTTCTTCCGTAGGACATCTGCGGATGCCTTAGAATTCTAAACAGATTTTTTTTATGAGTATAATTTGAATTTCCATAGATTACCAGTCTATGGAACTATTATACTTTTAAATACTACCACATCCGTAGGTTACCAATATACGGATGGTTATATTCCTTTTTCGCACTGTAGCATCTACTGAACAGGAAAATGTACTGTAGCTCCTACTGATGCTGAAGATGCAAGGTTGAAACTTCTTTGATTGTATGGTCCTAATCAACTGATAAAACCATTTATTGCTATTGGACCTTGTTGACTTTGTTTGCATGACAATTTGTGCACAAGAATTAATTTGAAAAACTTCATGTATCCTTCAGCCAAGTTAGTGCTCAAGTTCCAATTCCTTCATTTGAAATTTGATCATTGAAATCAGCTTTTATGTTTCATGTATTTCATGTATTAACTACTCCCCCTAAATTTGTGATTAATGATAAAGTGTTGCATTCATCATAAATTTATGAAGAAAATAGCATGAAAGACACATGACTGTCCAAAGATTACACACAATAAATAAGCAAAAAGTAACAAAATTGAATTAAATATATGTACATGCATATAAACACATATAATGAGATCATACTATGACACTAAACTTCTTCCTGATTGAGATGATTGTTGAAATGTGACCTGATTCTAGTCCTGATTGCAAGTATGTTTGTCCACTTAAATCCAAACAAGAGTATGGAAACAACTAGACATGCTGTTTATCATGTTTTCATGTTTATTAGTGATAAACTGTTATGGGCTCCACATTCAATTCACATTAGAGTTTGTCCTCCATTTGTGAGTCAATTCATCACTTTTTCACACTTAGAAACTATGTACTTTAAGTTATAAATTATATCTTGAGACATATGAGTTGTCTCATAAATGCTTTGCTACAAAAGCTCTTATGAAAATTTACAATTGATCACTATGGATTCTTTTGAGAGCTTAGATATGATTATCAGCAGGTCACCAGGTCTTTACGTACGTAAAACAGAGGTGCCTTTAACCCAGGTCTTTGTTTACACAAAACAGAGGGATGATGAGGATCATGATCTTTTCACCAGTTGAATACATATATATCTCATGGTGTTCATAAACTCAGGTCTTTATTCACACAAAACAGAGGGAATATGATTTGCAGAGATAGAAGTTATAAGGTATTTTACATAGTGTGCTTAGGTGAATGAATTGATCACATCAGGATAAGACTTACTTGCTTCATCCTCAAAATGAAGCTTCTCACAAACAGTCACCTTTTCATTATGTTAAGCATGCTCTTAATATAATCTTCACTCAAGTTGAATCTACTTACATATCAAAGAACTTTTGATCAGTTTTTAAAGAAATTTAAGAACTCAGAAAGCAAGCAAAGGCACTGTGTACTACCATTTCCCAAACATATGTCAAGCAGAAATAGAAGACATAATAAATAAAGACAATAATTTTTTATTTTTATTTTTTTATTATTATTATTTTTATTATTATTATTATTATAAGGATAGACACATGCTTTTCTTGGTTAATGATGATTAATCTAAGTTAATCATGCCCAAAGACTCAATTAGAAAATTAAATCTAACTGAATCAAAGGCCTTAGTGAATAGATCAGCAAGCTGATTTGTTGTATTCTTTTGACTAACTTGATTAAACCTTTTTCTGAGCAATCTCTCAGAAAATGATATCTGATTTCAATATGCTTTGTTTTACTATGTTGAACTGGATTAGCAGTGATAAACATAGCAGCTGAATTGTCAATATAAATTGGAGTGTGAAGGAAATTGTATCCATAATCAAGTAATTGGTTTTGCAACCAAAGGACTTGAGAGCAACCAGCTGAAGCAGCTATGAACTCAGCCTCAGCTGTGGATACAGATACATTTGTTTGCTTTTTGCACTTCCATGAAACAAGTCTTGGTCCTAAAAATTGACATCCACCAGTTGTGGATTTTCTATTGTTATTGCATCCTCCATAGTCACTGTCTGAATAAGAGTAGAGAGAGAAGTATCCATCTTTTGGATACCATAGACCAAGGGCTGGTTTCCCTTTGAGATATCTGAAAATCCTCTTCACAGCATTCAGATGGGACTCTTTTGGATCTGCTTGGTACCTAGCACACACACATACAGCAAACATTATGTCAGGTCTGTTGGCAGTTAAATACATAAGAGATCCTATCATTGATCTATATAATCTTTGATCAATAGATTTTCCTATAGGATCAGGTACAATTTTGTCAATTGTTGAAGCAGGTTTTTTGCATGAAGATGTATTAGCAAGATTGTACTTCTTTAATATTTGATGAATATACTTTTCTTGATTGATGAATATGCCATCTATTTTCTGATGAACTTGTAGTCCAAGAAAGAAAGTTAATTCTCCCATTGATCTCATTTGAAACTGAGATTTCATCAACTCTTCAAAGCTTTCACACAGTCTCTTGTTTGTTGATCCAAATATAATGTCATCTACATGTATTTGAACAACTAAGAGGTCTTGATGTTCATATTTGAGAAAGAGAGTCTGATCAATAGTTCCCCTTTTGTATCCATGCTTGAACAAGAAAGATGATAATGTTTCATACCACTTTCTTGGTGCCTGATGAAGACCATACAAAGCTTTATCAAGCTTGTATACTTTATGTGGGTAATCAGGATCTTCAAAACCTGGAGGTTGAGCTACATAGACTTCTTCATCAATTTTCCCATATAAAAAGGCACACTTCACATCCATTTGATAAACAGTGAACTTCTTATATGATGCATAGGCTAGGAATACTCTAATGGCTTTAATTCTTGCAATTGGTGCAAAAACTTCATCATAGTCTATCCTTCTTCTTGAGTATATCCTTGAGCAATCAGCCTAGCTTTGTTTCTCACAATGATACCTCTGTCATCTAGTTTATTTATGAATAACCTCCTTGTGCCAATTGGATGTTGGCCTTCAGGAAGATCAACTAGATTCTAGACCTTTTGCTTTCTGAATTGTTGAAGTTCTTCTTGCATGGCTTCAATCCAGCTATTATCTTTTAGTGCAGCTGTAATGTTTGGAGGAACCACTTGTGAAAGAAAACAAGTGAAAAGATAGATGTTTGCAGCTCCCCATTGGCTTCTTGTGGTTCTTTCATTGAGATCTCCAATGATGTTGTTTATTGGATAGTCTTATGAATTTTTGTTGTTGGAATGGACTCAACTGGAATAGATGATTCCAAGTTAGTCATATGCATTGATGCAGATATATCCAGCTGAGATGATGAATTTATGAAGTAATCAAATTGATGATCATTGGAAGCTGAATGATTTTCGTTTTGTACATCAGCTGCATTGTGAGTGCCATCCGCAGGAGTTACAGGAACATCTACGGATGTATTTTGTGCTTCCGCATGAGTTACAGTAACATCTACGGATGTAATTTGTTGACTTGCTGACAATGACTCTTTGGAATGCAATGGACCATCTCCAATATGTGGAATATCTACTGATGTGAATGGAACATCAGCTGATCCAATAATCATATATTCGGATGTAGGACACTCATCTGCGGATGCAGAGTCAGCAGCTGCTGATGAAGTGTTTGCATCTGAGGATGTAGATCTATTTGCTTGGTCTTGTGCTGCATTATTGACATTATTTGGTGTTCCTTGATCCATGATACTTGAAGTTTGTATTCTTGGAGGATCAGCAGATAATGACACTTCATTCATGTTTGGAGGAACAAAGGGATAGCATGTATCCTCACCTACAGCATTCAAATAACCAGAGTTAAATAAGTTTATGAGTGCATCTATATCAAACAACCATGATGATCCTTTTATAGATTTAGGAATAAGGATTCATCAAAAGACACATTAGGAGTTTCTTCCACAATGTTTTGTTGTGGAATGTAGATCCTATATGATTAGATGTTAAAGAATATCCAACGAAGAAACCATCATAGGCTTTCTCTGAAAATTTTCCCAATTGTTCTTTTGTGTTTAAAACAGATACATGACACCCAAAATCTCTAAGATATCCTATGTAAGGTTTTCTTTTAAATAAAAGCTCATAAGGTGTTTTATTGTGTTCTTTGACAATTAATGTCCTGTTTTGAACATTGCATGCTGTGTTCACTGCTTTAGCCCAAAAGGTGATTGGCAATTGTGAATCAGCTAGCATTGTTCTTGCTGCTTCAATGAGAGTTATGTTTCTTCTTTCAGCAACTCCATTTTGTTATGGAGTTCTTGGTGCACTGAATTGCCTTGCTATGCCTTTATTCATGCAAAATGAATCTAAGACAGTATTAACAAATTCAGTCCCATTGTCACTCCTAAAAATTTTAACTTTTAAATCAAATTGATTCTCAATCTTAGTGACAAACTCCATTAATGTTTCTGATGTTTCACTCTAGTTTTAAGAAAAAGACCCATGTGAATCTAGTGAAGTCATCCACAACCACTAAACAATATTGCCTTTTTCCAATGCTCATCACATTAGTTGGACCAAAAAGATCCATGTGAAGCAATTTGAGTGGTGTAGTGTTTGTGTTCATTATTTTGGATTTATGTGACACTCTATATTGTTTTCCTTTATAACATGAGGAACAATGGTTTGAACATGAAAATTCTTTCTTTGGCAATCCAATGACTAAGTCATTTTTCACCAATTTATTCATGTTCTTTAAGTGGGAATGAAAAAGCCTTCTATGCCACAACTGAAATTCATCTTCTGATGACTTAGATAGCAGGCATGTTTCATTGTTTGTGAGTGTTGTATTATTCATATCCAAAACATATGTGTTTCTTTTTCTTGATGCTTTAAGAAGGATCCAATCTTCTGGAACTGTAAAACCTAGCTTAAGAATGTAACAATTAGTGTTATCAAATAATATGGTATAATTTTGATCGCAAATTTGAGACACACTCAATAAAATATATTGCAAATTTTCACAATAATTTTCTTTCTCAAATTTGAGCACACCATTAGTTACCATTCTTCACCAACTATTTTACCTCCCTTCTTATCCCCCCTAAATGCCACATAAGAAGCATTTTTATGTTTGAAGTCATGGAGAAGAGAACAGTTTCCTGTCATATGTCTGGAACAACCACTGTCAACATACCACTTGTTGTCAGCTCTCCAAGATTGTTCCTCTTTAGCCATAGGTGGAACTTTGTTCTCCATGTAGGCCATTAAAGCTTGATTTTCATCCAAATCTTCCTTCTCATACATGCTCCAGTCACAGGTTCCATCTTGGAGAATGATCATCCCAGTTTCTTTAGAATTACTAGGTCATGCTGATGCATTTGTGACTGGTGGGGATGAGTTGGTTAGTTGTGGTTGTCTATAAGATCTCTGAGATGTTGTTGTTTGATAAGATTGATGCTGATGAGACTGATGTTGCTGCTGTTGTCTCATGTCAGGATTTGATTGTTGATTACATTCTCTTGAGAAGTGCCCATAGAGATTGCATTTGAAACATCTTACCTTTGACTTATCACACCAATCTTTGATGTTTTGCTTGCTGCAACTAGACTTTTGTTTCTCTCAAGTATTGTTTAGCTCTATAATCAATCATTGCCATTTGCCATTGAAGATCATCTCCTCTACTACATCTGGATGTAGTTCTTCCAAGTCTTGTTGGCAGATATTTGCAGGTGTTAAGGTGCTTCCTAAGTAGGCTCGAAAACTTGAACTAAAAGCTGCAAATGCTGCTTTTGTTCTTCAGAATCCAGAATCACAGTAATGGGCTCTGCTTGGTTGTTGTTTGTTGAAGACTTTGCTGCTGATGTAGATGCATCTTTTCTATCATCAGGTCTTCCTTTTTCTTTTCCTGATTTACTTTGAGAAGATTTCTTTGAAGGCTTTGATGCATAAAAGCTCACTTCTTCTTCATCTTCACTCAAAGTACAAGAGTTGTCACTATCATTGTTAGAGATAAAAGCACTTCCAGCACTTTTGGTTTCTTTAAAATGATAAGGTGTGACATGTGTTCTATCATTCTTGTTTCTTGATTTTTCATCCATTTCAAGAGCCTCAACTTTAGCTACCAATGTATCTAAGCCAGTTGCTTTGAGATCAATGGTGTTCTTGAACATGGACATAGTTTGCTTCCAACATTCAGGCAATGTATGGAGCATCTTTATGTTCAGTTCCTCATTTGTATACTTTAACTCCATGATGTTCATCTCGGTTTCCAATTGCATAAACCGATGGAGTTGTTGAGGAATTGATTCACCCTCAATATGATGAAATGTTTCGTATTGTGAGCGAAGTGTGTCCTTCCTAATGCTTCTGATTTCATCACTCCCTTCACAAAGAGTATGAAGTATCTTCCACAAGGAATTTGCTATTTTATAATTCTCACACCTGATTAGTATTTTTTCTGGTAGAGCCATACTGAGCAAACTGTATGCTCTAATATCAACTTTAACCCTTTTAACATCATCAGGTGATAGATCTTTTGTACTTATAGGTTGATTTTTGTCATTATAATCCGGCCCAAGGTGGGGGAATATAAGGACCTTCAGTATTGATACCCATAAGTCAGAATCAATGTAGTTCATATGATTTCTGAACTTGATCTTCCAAGATTTAAAGTCTGCTTTCGTCTCCAACTTTGGAGGCTGGTACGATGATCCACCAACAAAGCTACTCATTTTAGTCAAATATTGAAGTTTTAACAAAAAAATTTCTTATGAACAGTTAATGAGAGTCAGCCAATAACACAGATCTATGTTTCAATTAATTTGAATATAGATCAATGTTAACCGAGCAATGTAACAATACTCGATCACTGATTTTGAGCAGTAGGCTCTGATACCACCTGTGAATCCAAGGATCGCAATCAGGAATTATCAGTGTTAGATTGGTTTCGAATTAATGATCGCGGAATTACCATTAATCGTTGTTTATTGATTAACAAATATATCGATGCTAGAGAAAAAATAAACAATAAATGATCAAACGATATCAACAATATGCAAAGAATAGTGATTTGAATCAAACGTAATTCATTAAAACCGATTAATGATCACAAAGAATCAAATAGTAATTGCTAACAAAATTCTATGCTATGATTGTGTTTATGATTTTGGTGTGTTGATGTTACGGCTGCTAGGGTTTATGTTGATCGTGCGAAACGATGTGATGGTATTTTTGTCGCCGTCTCTCTCTCTCTCTTTGATATGAAACCTAGGACTCATATTTATAGACACGCGTGTTTCTCTTAAGGAAACAACAAATCTCTTGGAGTCTGTGATTGACTTGTGACTTGTTGACTAGAAACACTTGTATGATTTACGTGTCTGGTTCTTTCGCAGCTACTTGGTCTTCCGCAGCTACTTTGTTCTTCCGCAGCTACTTGGTCTTCCGCAGCTACTTTGTTCTTCCGTGAATATCCATATTCATCCGTAGAAGATCTTCTGATGAATGACTTGTAAAAAAGATATCTACGGAAGAACAAAAATGTTCATCCGTAGATGTTTCTTACACTTAGTCAATTTCAGAAATTGACTAAGTATAATGTTTGTACCTGTAATCATACACATAAATCAACGCACATATGGGTTAACCTATATATATACATAATGAATTATAAATATTCATTACATGTATTGATTAAAGTTCTGAGCCTAAACAAAATGATCTAGACCTATTATTCCTAGATCTAACAAGTTTTCAAGTCAGATACGGATGTTGTGACTCGTTTTTTTCCCTTGGCCTTAAAATCTATTTTTGATTTCTATTTCTTTGCTTTGTTAGACATTTTTTAACAAACATTTGTAGCACTAAAAAGAACTGAAATTTCATCAACAACTGATGATGAATTACATGAAAATTTTTCATTACAATTTTTATTTTCTTGAAAATCTAATTCATCATCACTTTCCCAGTCTTCAACCAACCCGACCTTCTTCACACTTTCTGCAAAAAAATGTCATAATTAATTTTAGTTTCAGTTTTATGACAAGGTCAACAGTCAGTGAAACATTGATTGGAGGTATTATTTCCGACATTGGTTGAAAACTTAATCCATTGGTCTCTTCATCAGGAGTGGTAAGTGATGAAGGCAAGCATGTATAATCATGATTAATAGGTGATGCAATGTTAGAATAACCTATACCACCTTTTCCACCATTAGTTTTCTATGTCATTTGAGACTTGATTATACCTTCAACCATGTTTGAGGATAACTCAAATTTTTCAACAATCAATTTAGTAGATAAGAGTTCACTGTTAAGTTTATTAATTTCTAAAGATAGTTCATTGTTACGTGTTGTCAAATCTTTTATGTTACAATCTTTATCATGAAGATTCAATATTAATTGGTAAATCGATTTGTTTAATCCATCTATCTTTTTTTTTAAATTTTATCATCATTTATATATTTACGAGCTTGATATTGAAGTTTTTCAACTTCTAAAATCAAGCATTCGTTGTGAACTCTATATCTTTGTACCTTTTCTAAACATGTATTTGAACAAAGATAAGAAAGTACATCTTTAGTCTCTTCTTCCGTTTTCTTCTCTCTAGGTAAGATATTTATCATGAAGGCTTTCAAAACAACTTTTTCTTCTGCTTTCGTTGCCAAAGTGGTCTCAACAGCATTTTCACTTTCATCAAAAACAGATGCTAGAGTAAACTCCAACAGCATTTTCAGTTTCCTCAATTTTGACCGGAGTGAAATCAACAGCCTTTACTTTCTTTTCTTCATTCTTCTTCCCTTCATTGATGTTTGATTGAGCTGGAGTAGTCTCAACAGCTGTTTCATTAAGCTCCTTATCATCCTGCATTTCTTCAACTTTCACCTCTTCAACCTTTTTCTCCTCAACTTGCTCAACTTCACCTTCTTCTCTTTGTTAAACACACCATTTATCAGATCATCAGATATGAACTTAGCTAGCAAATTGTCGTCAACATGTTCTTCAACGGTTTGAATTTTTGCCAACAAAGCATTGGAAAGCTTGATATTTAGAATCTCCATCTGATATGACCAATCATACTCTCCATCAGTCTGAGAAACTAGGGCTTTGTTGTTTGATGAACTAGCTTTGTCTCCTTTTGATTCTACTTCCATGGTTACCATTTTCTTTCCACTTTCTGCTTGATTAGATCTGCCTTGAGTACATTCTCTAGCAAAATGATCAGGTTTGTCACAGTTATAACATCTCAAGCTTGATTTGTCAAACCCAATCTTGCTTGAGTTGTTTAGGCCAAACACTTTTCTCCCCGTTCTTCTTGCGAAATTCTTTGCCCGGTACACCACCATAGCCATTTGATATTTACTATCATTTTCTTTTACACCATTGGGATTGACATGTTGTAACTCATCAACCAAGAAGTTGGGTGCACTAAGTCTTCTGGTAGAGAAAGCTTTATAATTGTTTATAAATGAGGTAAACAGAGCCAGATACTCTTCAACTATCTGAATGGTTTGCCTGTTTGGTTGAGATTTTACAACAAATGCTTATTATGAAGGTTGAGTGGATTGACTTTGTGGGTAGATCGGGGGTTGTGGTTGAGTTTGAGTGTGACTGCAAAGATTCAGATGAGAAGCTTGGAATTGAGGCAAGGATGGATCTTTGACATTTGGATGAACAGAAGTTACTGATTGTTGTTTGTTAGGTCTGGATTGATTGTATAGGTTTAGAAGATTATTCATCACTTATAATGAACTCTTGTAAATCTTTATCTTTTTGTATGCAAGATATGTATATGTTGACCCAAATTTGTATTTGTGTTGATTATATATGTAATTGCAGGAAAACATCATACTTGGTCAATTTTGAAATTTGACCAAGTAGAAGAACATCTACGGAAGAACAAGTCAAGGAATATGCATCCGTGGATCTCCTGCGGAAGCATTGTAACATCTACGAAAGAACAAGTCTGCTCGCGAGATCAAGTTACTGCTGCTCCTGTGGAAGAAGAAAGCTTGCTCCTACGAATGAAGTTTAATATGAAGATCAAAGAACCAACTCCTACGAAAGGGTAACTCCTACAGAAGGCTATCTCCCACGGAAGAACAAAGTACTTGCATGAACTCAATTCATCAAGGAAGCCTCATGAAGTCAACAAGTCAAACTCTCTGGAGTGATGTCATCAAGTCAACATCTGCGAAAGACTGCACTTCTGTCAGAAATGAATATTGCATGTCACATCAAGAATTTTATTTGTGTAACTTTCTTACCACAATAAGAATGTTACTTTTACCCATGTAAAAGTGAATCCCTCGGCCTATAAATAGAAGGCATGGGTGCACTCTTTTCATACACCAACAATATACACCAACAATACACTGAAAAACAATACAACAATTCTGATTACACCAAAATAGCAATTAGAACACCAAGAACACCAAGAACATCACCTAGTAATTATCATATCAGCAAAAATCAAAACCGATTGTAACCAATTCAGTATTAATGGAAATCATTTGAAGTAAATTTGTTTATCATATTACTTTAACTTGTTTTCTATTTCTCTCATCTGTTCTTCGTTGATTTACATTACAATTACAATTTCTTAAACAATTAATTAAACAACGAGTTGTGATAATTCCGTGATCATTATTTGTTCAATCAAACTGATAAATTCTTATTTCGATCCTTGGATTCACAGGTTGTATCAGAGCCTCGTGCTCATTGATTTTGATCAAATGATCTATCAGTTTTGATTAGTCTAATTAGTTGTTAATTTCATTAGTTCTATCCGTTTTTGATTAGATATGATAATTTAGCTTAAAATTACTTTTGAGTATTCGTCACAGCTTAAGAGTTCATAACTCAGATTTAAGCGTGTTGTTGAACAATTAAATCAAAACACAAGTTAGGTTTAGCTAATCAATATCTAATGAAGGTATTTTACTCAACGAATTGGTGTAATTAGTTAAAATCATCAAACCCTGTTATATCGATCATCGAGTATTGTTCCATTGCTCGATTAACTCCGATCTACATCAAAATCATTTTGATTCATGGATTTGTGTTGTTGTTCAATATTTAAAGGTTGTTCAAACAAATTTGAACAGATCCCATCATCTAACATCTCAAATTTAAATCATCTGAGAATTTACTCAGAGGTTTGTCTAATTTTGACCACAACTGATTAATTGTCTGATAATTAAGAGTTTGTCATTAATTAGCTTATTCTCAACAAAAGCCATTAATTCAAAGGAATTTCTGTCTTAGCTGATTTAACATCAGTATTATCAGTGATTTGTTTTTGCTGTGTTGGAGTGTGTTTGCATTATGTTTACTTTACATATTCATAGGGTATTAGATCAGTTGATAGTTTTATAATTACCAAGTTAACTAAAATGAGTAATTCAATTGTTGGCTCAGCTTATCAACCTCCAAAATTGGAAAACAAAGCTGATTTTAAATCATAGAAAATTAGATTCAGGAACCATATCAACTACCCTGATGCTGACTTATGGGTGTCTATGATTGAAGGTCCCTACATTCCACCTGCTCTTGGACCTAATTATAATGACAACAATCAACCCATAAGTTTGAAAGATCTGTCTCCTGAAGATGCTAAGAGGGTCAAAACTGATATTAAGGCCTATAGTATGCTTACTATGGCTTTACCTGAAGACCTCTTGATCAGATGTGAAGCTTACAAAACAGCCCGCTCTTTGTGGAAGATTCTTCACACTTTGTGTGAAGGAAGTGATAAGATCAGAAGCATTATGAAGGATACCCTTCATTCACAATATGAGACCTTTCATCATATTGAGGGTGAATCTGTTCCTCAACAACTCCATAGATACATGCAACTTGTTATTGAAATGAACATCTTTGAGTTGAAGTATTGTAATGAGGAGTTGAACAAAAAGATGCTTCATACTTTGCCAGAAAGTTGGACTCAAACTGTGTCTATGTTCAAGAATACCATTGATCTAAAAGAAATTGGACTAGATACTTTGGTAGCAAAGGTGGAAGCTCTAGAATTGGATGAGAAAACAAGAAACAAAAGTGTAAAAGCACCAATTGCACCATATCAATTTAAAGAAACAAAGGGTGCTGGAAGTGCATTTATTTCTAAGGATGATGGTGGAAGCTCTTATGTTGAGAGTGATGATGAAGATGAAGTAGCTGTCTATGCAGCAAAGTCCTCTAAATCAAACTCTCAAAGCAGTTTAAATAAGAAAGTGAAAGGGAAACTTGATGATACAAAAACCTCAAATGCTACAGCCACAAAGGGATCCACAACTATTGGACTATTTGAAGATGATACTTACCAAAACCTAAGTGCCGAATCTTATGATGATTACCAAAACCGACACGGTTAAGATATGCTAAAGATATGATCAAAACGAAGAAAATTGACCAAAGTCAAACTTGGTCAAACTTGGTCAACCGTGGTCAAAGTCAACAGTCAACATCAGTGGTCGTCCCGAATGACGTCAGCACCCGGTAGTCACGCATCAGCAACAGAATAATTTATCAGACTTAGAACTATATTTGTGTAATCATTAGTGTTTAAATGTAATTATTTCTTATTTTTGTAAAGAGTTTAAATGACTAAGTGTAGTCATTTATACTCCAACTTTAGAACAATTAGAGGATTCACTAACAATCCATAGCATACACTAGAGTGAGAAATCAAGGTTGAGTGTGTGTGAGAGAGTGTTCTTCCAAACTCTCTTGTAATCCTCTAGAATCATACATATGAATGAATGAAATTTATATGATTATGTGTTCTTGAATTTGTTCATCATTCATTCATCATCATACATTTCATCTTGCAATAGATCTTAATTTGAAATCATCAACGGGTTTATGAGTTTTCGCATCACAAATTCGATAAACGGAAACAATACGATTGCAATATTCGATCCACTAGCAGAATCAGTGGTTTTCACAATTGGTATCAGAACCTTGGCTCCTTGTTCTTCAAATTTTTCTCAAAAATTTGAACCACAAGTTTGATCTGCAAATTGTTGTTGTTTTTGATAAAATCAATCTACCATTAGCTTAGATTTGTTATTTCATGAAGATCTGCAAGTTTTCATATCAATTGAAGTTCATTTGAGCCACTAATTTGAAGATTTAAGCAAACTTGTTCTTCAATTCTTCAAATGCTCATGAACGTGAAATTTTGATTTTGATGTTGTTTGATCGAATTTAAGCTTCTAATAACTTTAGTTTGTGATAACTAACACATCTGCAAAGTTTCATATCAATTGGATTATCACAACTCTTGAATTTGAAGATTTTTGAAAATTTTGTGTTTTGAGAAAAGTTCAATGTTCTTGAGGAAAAATCATCAAAAATCACGAATCTGATGTTGTTTAGCTGAAATTGATAGTGGTTTTATCTTAGAAACATCAAACCTAAGGTTCATTTATCATTCACAAAATCCAAATCATACATTTTGAACATTGATTCTTAGATCTGGGTTTTTGTTTTTCGTTTTGTTCTTCGAGGGTTTATCATTTAAATCCGAGTTTAGATGATGATTATATAAATTGATTGTTGTTCTAGCTTAGAATCACTTATCTACAGCTATTATAACCTTTGATTTCACCCAATTCCATCAGAAATCCAAGAATCAAAAGTTGGTTTATTTAAGAACATGAAGTTTGACTTTAAAAAAATCAAACTGTTGTGAAATCTAAAAATCAGCCAAATACATGATTTAATCCTGATTTTGATTCATTTTTTCATCATACATTCATCATACAATCATTCAAAATCATTCAACACACACATACATACAACAAGTGGTGAATTTGAAAATGAATTTTCATTCATAATCAAGTTTACAATAACATACATATTACACTTGTTTTTGATGTTTTTCTTAAGTGTTCACAGCTGATGAACATCTAATTCTTCAGCTGATGTGTTAAGTGTTTCTTAACTTACACTTTCTTTCAAGGGTGTCATCATACATTCATACATCACACATTCACAAACATCATATTTACACCATCTTCAATCTTCATATCATCTACCAATTAGCAGCCCAAACTCCATCATCCATCCATATTCACAGCTTGCTCACAACATTCAAAATAACCTTTACCAACATCAAACATCATTACTATCATCTTCATTCACCATCCATCCACCGTAAAAGACCCAATCAACATACAACAGTTATCATCAATTATGTAATCATTCATAACATCATCATCATCACCTTCAAACTGCTGTGAATGTAAACTGTTGACAGCGGACAAAGGACCAACATCAACACAGCGGACAAATTTCCTGAATTCGCAGCTGACATTTACCAAAGAAATTCACAGCAGACGACCCAAAGAAACACATAGCCAACAAACAAGCAAATCAACATACAACGGACAGCAACCAAACAGTCCACAGCGGACGAAACTTCTGTCCACAGCGGAGAAAACCGGCCACAGCGGACGCTCAAGTTGTGTCCACAGCGGACTACCCTGAACTTGTCCACAGCGGACAAGGAAACTTGTCTACAGCGTACAGCTATAAACATACAGCGGACGTGCAGAAGACATCCACAGTGGACGTGTTGAGACTGAGGCAACATACAGCGGACGGAAAGTTTTGAATCCACAGTGGATTCGCAGCCTCAAATTCTACAGCAGACGAATCTCTGAAGAAGCCACAGCGGACAGCAAGTTGATTCCACAACGGACGAACAGTTCCTGAGATTCACAGCGGACAACTTACCTCGGACACAGCGGACGACCACTCCTAAACCCACCATCGACCGATCCATCGAACCAAGACCCAATTCCCTGTCAACCTTCGAACACCATCGAAGCCCCCCAAATCACCAATCGACCCACCATCGTGTGTCAAAGAATACCCAAGTCAACCGACACCCACCATCGTCCAAACACCCCAATCAACAGCTTCGGTCGATTGAACACCCAAATCATCATTCGACCTTCGATTCTGCATCTTCATTGAAGAAACTCCTTCATCACCGAATCAAATCACCACTGTTGATCAAAACACAAAATCAAACATTGAGTTCGATTGTGAGTGAAGAACCGAGAGATCTTCGTGAGTTCTCTGTTGAACTAGTCAGTTGAATTGGTCGAGAGAAAGTTTTGGGATGTTTCTAACTTACTGTGAGTGACCGAAGGTTTGAAGAAAATAAGGAAACTCATATTTGACTTTTTGTGTTCTTTGTTAATTTTTTTTTTTATTTTATTGACCGACAAGGAGCCAGTTGTTTTAAAGAACTTTAATTTTGATTTTTGTTTGAGTTTTAATTTTGACCTCTTTGTTTGAGTTATAAATCTCTGATTTTACTCAAACTTTAACCAACAAAAGTTTTATATTTTTTAATCAAACAAAATTATGTTCAGGACTTTTGTTTGTGTTTAAAGAAGTTAACATCAAAGTTTCGAAAGTTCTTTAAAACAAATAAACAATTCAAAGTTTCATGAGTTGTTAACTTTGACCAACTCATAAATTTTAGTCTCAGAAGATATTGAGTTTTTTAAAGTTTTTAAATTGACTAATATTAAAAAGTTCTTCTTAGAAGATTTTAAAAAAGTTGAAATATTTGAAATCAAGTCACAAAATTATATAATTTTAATTGATAAAATCCAAATTTTATTACTTTTAATTAAGCTTGATTAATATTAATTGAGCTTAAATAAATTGTAATCGAACAAAGTTAACTCTTTAATTAGGCCGATCTAATTAGATTGAGTTTTGACGTTCTTTGGATTCAATTAAAGTTTAAATTTGATTTTGATTTATAACACAACATAAATTTTCAAATCATTTTTTTTATTAAACAAAATGGAAAATTTAACATCATTCACTAACACTCGTGTTTCAAGAAACGAGCTATCTTTCTTGCTGCAGGTAGAAAGAGGTTTCAAGAATTCAAACAAAGCAAACCAAGCTGCAAACACCCAAACAACAGCAGCAAATCAAACAAAAGCTGCAAACAACCAAACATCAACATCACATCAAATAATAACTCATTGTTTGATAGCACAAACATACAGTTGTACATCAGTCACATTGAAAAAGAACTCATGCACTTACATTTATGTGATCTTGCAAACTCAAACAACATATTGTCTAATGATTTGATAAAATGCAGGTCAGAGATGGAACAATCTCAAAGAAATGATCAAGAATAAATCAAGACATTGAATCAACAAAACACCTGCTTAACTCAAAAGATGGACCAGTTGCAAGACATACTGGTTCAACAACAAATCAAACTTGAAGAGTTAACTACTGAGCTTGCAAAAGCCACACACATCAACAACACAAACATTCCTCCATTGCCTGAAATTCCTGAAGACAGAAAGATCAATCTATGCTCATCAGCATGCATAGATGAAGTTTAGGCATATCGGAAATATTGCAACAATATATCATACATGATATAGGAGGAAAGAGCTTCACATGCAGAGGAACTAAAAACTTCTGCAAAACAAATCAGTTCACTAGAGAAAGAAGTTGATAAATTGCTTAAAGAAAATCATAAGCTGAATGCTCAATCAACTGAGCTCTCTGTGAAGTTAACAAACACAAAGGCTGAAGCTGAAGTCAAAATATCAGAAGCAAGTACAACCAAAATAATCAGTAACTTGCAACATT
The DNA here is from genome assembly GCA_025506505.1 of Flaveria sonorensis. Taxonomy (NCBI): domain Eukaryota; kingdom Viridiplantae; phylum Streptophyta; class Magnoliopsida; order Asterales; family Asteraceae; genus Flaveria; species Flaveria sonorensis. Next base: position 27,570,592 of record CM046435.1, on the reverse strand, counting down.
ACATTGAGCGTCAAAATCAAGCAATTAATTCAGAAAAGGCTATAAATGCAGAATTAAAGATACAACATAAAACCTTTGAAGATAAAATCAATTCTCTTCTAAAGGATGTAGACAAACTCCTTGGAGAAAGATTTAGTCTTCAAGCTCAAGTTACAAGACTCACTGAGTCTTTAACAAAGACAAAATCAGATCATGCATCAACAGAAGTTGAACTTGAAAATTTAAAGATGACTACCAGCAAGTTGGAAGAACTACTTGATGCACAAAGAAATCAAAAGAAGAGTGCTAGAATTACATACCATGTTGTTCCTCCACCTTACAATGACAACTACACAGAAATGCCAACTTCAATGACAAGTCCAGTTGAAGAAGATTCAAGATGCATGATCATCATCAAACAGACAAACCATCCACTATCACTCAAATCACTTCTCCTGAAACAGCACCAAAGCTGTATCTTAAACCAGAATCACCACAGAATGAAAGCTTTCATTCTTGTGATGATTAAGATGAAGATTCTGCAAGTGATGATAGTGATAAAGAAATCAACCAACCAAACAAACAAACATTGACATGTATTAGTCATGTCACTGAAGAAATCATTCCAAAACAACACAACCACTGCAATCAAAAGCAGCAAAGCCTAACAACAAACAAAAGGCAATGGTTCTCTATGATAAATTCAAACCAGCAGGATTCCTTGAACCAGAATTGCCTAAGGCTGAACTGAAGACAAAGATCAAGTTGGAGTTAAAGAACAAACAGAAGCCTGAGGTACAAGAAATCAAAGAACAAGTCAAGAGGAAGAAGACTAAGATCTAAAAGAAAGAAGAAAAGTCAGACCAAGTCTTCTAATCCTGATCCAAACCAACCATCAACCTCAAAGGCTACATTAGAAACTCCATAAAACAACCAATTCTCTATGAGACATGTAATTCAGATTCACATAACACTTCAGATTGTAAAAACACTGATAGTGATATATATATATAGGTGCTCACAAGAGAAAGCAACAAAAACAAACAAAACAAAAGGCTGTAAAGTTCCAAGAAAATCCATCTTCATCATTCAAGCCTAAGGAAAGAAGATCCAGACCTACTCCTTACTGCTTACATTATGGCATGGAGAATCATAACACTTCTGAGTGTTCATACAACAACTCTTCAACATCACAACACATAAGAGGTCAAAGATCTTATCATACATCAGAGTCATACTCACCAAGATCGGAGCATGAGTACTAGAACAGACATCATAACTACTCTTCTCCTTGATCACATCGGTATGGGTATGATTTCAAACATTATAATATTCATGATTATTAGGCACTAAGACATTATCCTAGGTCATACTCACAACATAAGTATGACAGATATAGGAATAATACTTGGCATAATAGATATCATAAAAGATCTTATCCATCAAATTATTATCATCATAGTTATAATTCTTATGATGAATATGATCACATGCCCAGAAGAAACAAACATGATCAAGGACAAAGATCCTTTGCTACACCTCCACAAAACATACAAAAGAAAAATAGATTTTCTAAACCAACCAAAGGATTTTCAAAAGTCAAACAAACTCTTTTTGTTAAACAAGCTAAAGTTGAGTCAGTTGGTTTAAAAACAAAACAATGTTAGAGAAAGAAAACAATTTCAGGAGGTGAATCTGATATATCAGCAGATATAGCAAAATCATACACATACGAGCAAGTCACATATAAAAACGTTAATGGACAGCTCAGGACAGTAATGGCCTGGGTTGAAACATCTAACTGATATGCTAGTATGATAGGGACAGTTATGGAGGCCTGCCAACCCAAGAAAAGTTAGAAGTGGCTGATCCCTTCCATGACAGGAACGTTCTTCCTGCTCATGATGTTTATGATGCAACTGAGCCAAATGGAGCAGACATTAACCATGATTCAATGCAGGACATCAATCATTCACAGAAACTATGATGGCAATGCAAGAAACAACCGATATTTCATTCCATCCGCTTAGTCTGATTACATTGCTACATGGACTAACTATTGATGATCTCTATTGAATTGATAACACATATGCCGTTTCTTTATTTTCTCAAAAACAAAAATCCTAAAAATTAGAAAATCAAGAAAAGTCCAAAAATATTTCTATTGAATCTTCCTGCATTTACATGAGAAATGATAGTACACTCATCTACTATCTTCTGCATCTATATTTTCAAATCAATAAAGACTGACAAGACTCTGTTTGATATGTCAGTAGGCTCCTCTTGGATTCAAGATAAGCATATTTGTGATGAACTAAATTAATATGCATTGTGGACCAAAACCATCTTAGGGTATTGGTAAGCAATGACTTTTCCAAGTGTTTACATGTGTGGTTACCTAAACACATCATGCGAAAATGGTTTATAAACTTCTCATTGATAAAAGCATATGTTTCTCCTATGTTGTATGTAAATACAGACCTGGAGTAAACATAAGGAAAACTTCTGTTGTGCTGAGCACAGACCTAGTTGACCTTGCACTAAAAGTGCTGATGCATGCCAAAAAGGCAAAGAAAAGAATCCCAATAAGGATCAAAGCTAAAAGAATCCCAATGAGGATCAACTTCCAAAGTGAAGTACAAAAGAATCCCAAAGTGGATCATATCATGAGAATTTATACTCTAAGTAGCCTGGTTCAAGTTGTGATAAAGTGCCACCTTGCATTTCACGAGGAGGGTTATTCTTCTATACTTTTGAGTGTGGGGTACTCAATTAGCATATCTAATCAAACCTAAACATGATAAATATCACAAAGTGTTGAAAATAGATCCTTGCATGAGTTTAAGTGGACAAACATACTTACAATTAACTTTGTTCTTTGTCTATGTCTATTCCAACTTTAAATTTTAAATGTAGAGGATTTTGGATTAGTTTGATCTTATTGCAGTTGAAGGATTCATGCTTGTAAATATCTTAATTTTGAAAAATCTAAAATACCAACAAGATTTGTCATTTTTTAGTATTTTTCTTAGTTTTGGCAGATTTACATGTGTTATTGATTTAGGAGTGAAACTTCCATGCAATACCTCTACCGAGAGGATTTAGACTTTTGCAGGTGATGAATTGCACAACATGCCTGAGTATCTTATTCAGTTCAAGATGTCAAGAGAACACTCCTGCTTCCTTCAAAGATCTCCTGCCAGTTGCTGAGAACTAAGAATCCTCCTCTTGGTGTCTCATACATAAAAGTTCCTCACCCTCCAAAGCTTTTGTTGAGGGAGAGTATATGTCAAGTCTGAAGTATTTCTGATGCTTCTCTTTCACTTCTGAAGTTGAGATAAAGCTGCTGATATTGCTACCTGTGCAATCCACAGTGTATGCAAATGGGTGCATTTTCAAGTCTTCAAAACAAGACTAGAAGATCAAGCTGATGAAACATCCATCAAGTGCCGAACCAAAGTTTTATGCCAAAATAAAGTCCTTTTCTCAAAGCCTTTTTATGAAGCTTATAAGAAGATGCTACCAAAAAGGGGAGAAGACTGCACTTCAAGACTGCACGTCAATCAACAACCAAGGTTGATAATCATGAGGTTTTGGCAGCATCATCTTAAGGGTAGTATTGTTGGACTATTTGAAGATGATACTTACCAAAACCTAATTGCCGAATCTCATGATGATTACCAAAACTGACACGGTGAAGATATGCTAAAGATATGATCAAAACAAAGAAAATTGACCAAAGTCAAACTTGGTCAAACTTGGTCAACCATGGTCAAAGTCAACAGTCAACAGTCAACATCAGCGGTCGTCTCGAAGGACGTCAGCACCCGACAGTCACGCATTAGTAACAGAAGAATTTATCAGAGTTAGAACTATATTTGTGTAATCATTAGTGTTTAAATGTAATTATTTTTTATTTTTGTAAAGAGTATAAATGACTAAGTGTAGTCATTTATACTCCAACTTTAGAACAATTAGAGGATTCACTAACAATCCATAGCATACACTAGTGTGAGAAATCAAGGTTGAGTGTGTGTGAGAGAGTGTTCTTACAAACTCCCTTGTAATCCTCTAGAATCATACATATGATTGAATGAACTTTATATGATTATGTGTTCTTGAATTTGTTCATCATTCATTCATCATCATACATTTCATCTTGCAATAGATCTTCATTTGAAATCATCAACAGGTTTGTGAGTTTCCGCATCACAAATTCGATAAACGGCAACAATATGATTGCAATATTCGATTCACTAGCAGAATCAGTGGTTTCCACAACAACCAACAAAAGCAACACTCAATCTGAACCAATTGTTGTGGTACTAGAATCAGAAGAGCAAAAGGCAGCCTTTGTAGCCTTCTGTTCAAGCTTTCAAGCTTATCTGGGTAGTACTTTGACCCCTGCTCATAGTTGTCAACAAGACCTTGAAGAACTTCATCCTGATGAAGTGGAGGAAATTGATTTACAATGGCAAATAGCCATGATTGCATACAGAGCTAAGATGTATTTGAGAAGGAATAAGGGATTGGCTGTTGTAGGGAGAACTACAAAGATTGGTGTTCATAAATCCAAAGTGAGATGCTACAAGTTCAATTTGTATGGTCACTTTTCAAGAGAATGCAATTAGCAATCAACAAGTGACTTAAGACAAGCAAACCAAAGAAACTTTTTGGATCATATGAGGCTGGTGCAACCAAAATACCACTTAGAACAATTTTGTGTACAAGTTGAAGAAGTATTTCGAAGACAAAACTACTCTTCTACAGCTATGTCAAAGATCTTCCGAAGCATTATGTCTGAAGAGCTTCCGGAGGAAAAACTAAGTCTTCCGAGACTAAGCAGTTTTCCTTCCAAAGCATATGAAGAACTTCTGAAGGATAGAACAAAGTCTTTCGAAGATCAAGCAGTTCTCCTTTCGAAGTATTCACACTTAGAAGATCCAAGATAAAGTCTTCCGAAGAATAAAGTCATAAAGACCTATAGAAGATTCGGAAGAAGTTGTTTCTTCCGAAGTATAAATGGCCTCGGAAGAACTTATTCTTCTAAAGCCATTTAGCTTCAGAAGAATCAACTATGAACCAGTGGACAAAAGTATGGTCTATCTGACAGACTTTGATACACTACATGGTGCTTTTTCTAACCCATGTAGTTGACCATACTTTAATCCACTACTCACCTTTTCAACTTAGTACAGATACCATTCTTAGTTGGTGCCAAAAGGTTAGTCATGGACCTGTCATGACTACCTTACCTAGGATATTATTTTATCTTGGATACTTTACTTCTAGTAATGTAGTATTTGTCTAATAGTAGATTTCAGCTGGTTTTCCAAGTATAACCGGCTGTAGATAGTAGTATATATAGTTTATCATTGTAACTTATGTAGCATGAGCTTAAGAGTCTTGTAATACTAAGTTGAGAAGTAATATATACAAGTATCTTGAAAACCATTCTCTTGTTCATTAACTTCGTATATTATTATCAACATTAGTTTGAGATTCTGTGTTTCATCGATCAAGTGAGACTTAGCGAGTTCTGTGTTTAGAGCCAAAACCGATCCTGCAATTGGTATTAGAGCTTCAGGCTCTTGATTGTGAGATCTAACCATCCTAAATCACCCTTGTTTCTTCACAATCACTCACCCACCTCACTTTAATGGATCTTAACCATAAATTTTTTGAGTTCGAAATGGGAACCATGACCAAGGCTCCTATCATCACTCCTGATGATTTTGGAACTTGGTGTAAACATATTGAAGGGTTCATCAAGTACCAAGATAGCCGCATGTGGAAATCTGTCACCCATGGTCCTTACGTTCCTAAGATAGCAGCCCCAGCGGGTAATGGTTCCATGATTGAGAAGGCAATTGAAGACTACTCTGATGAAGACTTCAAGAAAATAGATGTTGACTGCAAAGCAATGACTGCTCTTCTAACAGCCATACCAAACTCCATAATGGTTGCCTTTCAGCAATGCGAGTCAGCCAAAGAACTCTTTGATGCTTTGAAGCTGATGTACTCTGGTTCCACTGAATCCAAGGAGTACAAGAAGGATGTACTGAAGCAAAGTTTGAAAACTTCACATATATCATTGGTGAGACCTTGAGTCAACAATACTTCAAGTACATGAACTAGATCACCTCTCTTCAGTCTATGGGAGTGGATCTTCAGAAGAGAGACATTGTAAGGAAATTCATGAGTGCACTTCCTCATGAATGGACTTTCTATTGTGTTTCTATCAAGAGAACTGAGAATCTTAACACTCCCACATGACTAAACTGTACAGAATCCTTGATGGATACCGTATGGAAATGGAGACTCAGAAAAGCCAACAGATGAACTGATCCTACAATACCTCAAATCCTGCTGTCAGCAATGCTCTACATGTTGCTAAAGGATCAAGACACCTTAGTTGTACCTGAACTATTCCCAATAGCCATCATCTTCCTCTGGGCCATACATCACTTTCCCTGAGACACCCAGCTCTCAACAGGCTCAACACACTCCTTTTCAAGATAATTGTGCCTTTGTCTCAGGAAGTGAACACTCTGGAGATTTTCAATTCTGCTTTGATGATCTAGAGTGCTTTAGACTAGATGACATTGAGTACATGGACATTGTCCAACAGATAGCTCTACTGACCTACAGAGCAAAGAAGTTCTTCAAAGAACAGGATGGCAGTTCCCTTAGAATCCAACCAACAAGAAATTTGGATTTGATAAAAGCAAAGCCAAGTGTTACAACTGTAACTAGCTTGGTCATTTTGCTAGGGAATTCAAAGCCCCAAGATCCAATCCTAGAGCAACTCAAGCCTCCCAACATCCTACCACCTCAAGGGTGCACCAAAACCTGCTGAGTAACAAACTGCGGTAGATGCTCAAGAAGTTGACTGGAGCTTCATGGTACAAGATGACACCCTTACTCAAGCACTCATGGCTGGAACTGAAGACAGCAAGGTATGTGAAAACTTCTATACTCCATCTTGTATTGCTAAGGTTAAACTTTATCAGGATTACAACAGGGAAATAAATCTGATATTGAGTCCTTGAACATCCTAAAATCTGATTTCAAGAAAGTAAAATCTGACTATAAACTCAAAATTGAAGAGTTAGAGAAAACTATTTCCTTTTTAAAACATGAACACAAACTACAGGACTCAAATAAAGGATTTAATTTCTAAGTTAACTGAGGCTCAAGCCCAGCGAGTGATAGCTGAGGCTAAAGCAAAGAAGTATGCTATTGAAGAGCATAACTTCAACACCATCATTGCATCATCCTCCCACTCAAAGATGTGTTATCAAACAAAAGTGGGTTGGGAACCAATGAAATTGATCCACCACACTCTTATTTATCTGTTAGACAGCCAAGATGTGGCACTCATGAGCAAGAGGTTCCAACTGCTGACCCACTACCCAATGAGAAAAAGAATGATGCAACTATGGTAACCACCATAGGGAAGAATAAGGTAGGAAACCTCATTCCTACCGCTGATGTCCTACCCCTTACCACCAAAGAGAGAAAGAACAAAATCAAGGCAGCAAAGAAAACTTCCAAGAAGGTGACTGAGCCTAGGATGAAGATAGATCCCAGACAAAAGGGTGTATTCATTTCAGCCGGATTCCAAGTGGGTGGAAACTCTGACCCAAGAAAGGAGTGTAGTACCAGCACTCCTATCCAACTAAAGGATTAGAAGTTAAAAGGGAAAGCTGTTGAAGAAAAGGAGTGCAAGAACCAACATCCATCACGCTCTATCAAGAGTAACATTGAGTGCATAATCTGTGGTCTGCATAACTGCATGGCTAAAGATTGTTACTACAATCCTTTCAAGAACACATTATGCAACCAATGTTAAAAGAGAAGGAGTCAAGGAAGGTTTCATATTTGGACCTTATCACATGGTCCAAGTGAAAAGGAAAGGAAAGCTTGTTTCGGAAGCTAAGTTGGTTTCGAAAGAAAATCATTCTTCTGAAGAAAAAATAGCTTCGGAAGACAAGCAAAGAACAAACAAAGGAACAAAAGGAATCCTTTGAAATCTTCTGAAAAGAAAGTAGTCTCAGAAGAAGGTCATGCTGCTCAATCCTCTTCAGGATCATCTACACTGGTCAACCATAGGATGGTATGGAAGAACAAAACAGATGCTACAGCCAGTACCTCTTCCTCACAAACACAAATTGAACCCACTTGCCTATACTTTGGTTCAATTAAATCATCTACATTGGAAGAACCCAAGACCAATAAGGCTTTGGTTCTAATAGTAACTAATCATCTCACTTTATGTGCAAGGACATCCACATGACAAGAATGGTAATATATGGATTGTGGACAGTGGATGCTCCAGGCACATGACAGGGAACATATCTCTTTTCAACAATTTGAACATTTTGATGGAGGTCCTGTTCAGTTTGGAGGTGAAGCCGGAGGATACATTTCTAGTAGAGGTAGTGTATCCAATGGTAAGTTAAAAGTTGACAAAGTAAACTTTGTCAGACAGCTTGAACACAATCTGTTAAGTGTTTCTCAATTCTGTGACCAAAAGCACCAAATGCTTTTCATAGAACATGAGTGCATTATTCTTAAACCCGGGATGACAATTACTTAGGAATTGGTGCTTCTTAGATCTCCCAGGAGAGGGTTATGTACAAGCTGGACATGAACAATGCTTCCCCACTGGGTGAAGTATCATGCTTTCTTTCCAAAGCCAATGGTGATGAGTCAACTCTTTGGCATAAAAGAATGTGCCATGTTAATTTTAAAACCATGAACAATTTAGTTAAAAATAATTTGATACATGGTATGCCTAAAAAGAGTTTTTTTGTAAAGACAACTGTATTGCTTTCCTAAAAGGAAACCAACACAAGGTCACTCACAAATCCAAAGAAGTTAACTCTAGCACCACTCCATTACACTTATTGCACATGATCTTTTTGGTCCCACAAGTATAATGAGCATTGAAAGGAAATCATACTGCCTTGTGATTGTTGATGATTTTACAAGATTCACTTGGGTATTCTTTTTAAGAACTAAAGATGAAACAGCTGAAACTTTTAAAATCTTTTACTCTTAAAATTGAAAATCAAAAGGATCACAAGGTGAAAATCATTAGAAGTGATCAAGGGACTGAGTTTAAGAATCAAGTTCTTGACTTATTCTGTAACTCAAAAGGGATTGCCAGACAATATAGTGCTCCTAGAACTCCTCAACAGAATGGTGTTGTTGAGAGGAGGAATAGGACACTTATTGAGGCTGCAAGAACAATGTTAGCTGATTCAAAGCTGCCTTTAACTTTTTGGGCAGAGTTCTCATTGTTAAGCCTCATGGGAAGACCTCTTATGAGCTATGGAACAAGAGGCCACTATTCATTGGCTTTCTTAGGTCGTTTGGTAGCAGGTGTTCCATACTCAACACAAAGGACAATTTAGAAAAATTTGCTGAAAAGTCGGATGATGCTATCTTTGTTGGATATTCCTCCACCTCTATTGCTTATAGAGTATATAATATCAAAACTCAACAGTTTAAGGAATCATCCAACATTGTTGTTAATGAGCACACTCCTTGTGTTAGAGGGAATGGACCGGAATACATTTTTGATTTAGAATTGTTTCCAAACTATTCTAAACCATCTTGTGAGAATGTTTCAGTTGGAACTGGAACTCAAAGTGACCCATACGAAGATCAACTGTTTGAGCTACCCAGACCTATTTCCAGTTCTCCAAGAAGAAATAAAGAACAAGCTCCTACTGCTGAAAGTCCTGAAAGCATGAGTATCTCAAGAAACAAAGGAGCTTCAACAAATTGTCAACTCACTAAGCCTCATAACCCAGAAGTTGACAATTCAAGCACTCAACACCAAGCTAATGAAGACAGTGACATGGAGGAACATGCAACTATGATGCTGCTTCACAACATACTGACATTGATGATGTCACTCATTCATTCAATCAGTCCTCATTGAACAAATGCTAGACATCAGCTGGAGAAGGTGTTCAAAGTTCTGAGCAAAACTTCTTAAACCTAGACCTATCTATGCAACTAGATATGATTCCTAGGCTCAGGATACACAACACTCATCCAGCTGAAAATATCATTGGGGATGTATCAGAAGGTATGAGAACAAGAAGTCAGACCCACAATGGGAATGTATGCTTGTACTCATGCTTTCTCTCTCAAATGGAACCAAAGAAGGGAAAGAAGCCCTCAAGGAAAACAATTGGATTGAAGCTATGCAAAAGGAATTGCTTCAATTCAAGAGGCAAAAGGTATGGAATCTATGTCCTTTGCCACCTGGTCAAGTCCCTATTGGCACCAAGTGGGTGTTCAGAAACAAAAGAGATGATAGGGTTTCAAGAAAAAGCAAGACTTGTTGTTCAAGGATACACACAGGAAGAAGGCATAGATTACACTGATGTCTTTACACCTATTATAAGACTTAAAGCTGTGCGAATCTTCCTTGCTTTTGTAGCATCCAAGAACTTCACGGTCTATCAACTTGATGTCAAATGTGCATTTTTGTGTGGAATATAGACAGAGAAGTCTATGTGTGTCAGCCACCTGGATTTGTAAGACCCACAGCATCCCAACTATGTGTGCAAACTGGATAAAGCTCTTTATGGGCTGCATCAAGCACCTAGGCTGTGGTATGAGACTTTGTCTCAGTTTCTCCTAAAAACGGCTACACCAGAGGCACCATAGACAAGACATTATTCATAAAGAAATCTGGGAAGGACATGCTGCTTGTTCAAGTCTATGTCAATGACATCATATTTGGTTCCTCAAATGACCAAATGTGCAAAGACTTTGAAAGCATCATGAAAAAGAAATTTGAGATGAGCTCCATAGGAAAGATGGATTTCTTTCTTGGGATTGAAGTGAAGCAGATGGAAGAAGGATTCTTTATAATAAGTCTAAGTATGTCAAGGACATCTTAGAAAGATTTCAGATGAAAGATTGTAAGACAACCAAGACACCTATACCCAAAAATCACAATTTATGTCTGATTTCGAGGGGAGGATACTAATCAGCATCAGTATAGGGCAATTATTGGATCTCTGATGTATCTCACAGCTAGTAGACCTGATATCATGTTTGCAACTTGCATCTGTGCAAGATATCAGGCTGCTCCCAAGGTATCTCACCTAATTGCTGTCAAAAGGATTCTTAGATACCACAAAGGAGCTCCTAAACTGGGTCTCTGGTATCCTAAGAATAAGGATTTCAATCTTATGGGTACTCTGAAAGTGATTATGGTGGTTGTAACATTAACAAGAAATCCACATCAGGAGGATGTCAATTTCTTGGTGGAAGGATTATTTCCTGGCAATGCAAGAAGCAATCATGTGTCTCTACATCAATGCTGAAGCTGAATACATTGCTGTTGCGAGCTGCTGTGCTCAACTGCTATGGATTCAAAATCAGATGTTAGACATGGATTCAACTTCGTGAATACTCCTATCCACATAGACAACAAGAGTACTATTTCCATTACAGAAATCTAGTCAAGCACTCCAAGACAAAGCACATTGATAGGTATCATTTCATTCGAGATATTCATGAGAAACACTTGATTAAACTAGTAAAAGTTAATTCAAATGAACAATATGCTGACTTGTTCACCAAAGCCTTTGATGAACAAAGATTTAAATACTTAATCACATCTATTAGGATGATTAACCTTGACTAGTTTATTTTTCTTTTTGAAAACCTTTTAAAATGTGTCTTGTTTATGTTGTCTAATTACAATCTAAGCCCTGTTACTAAAGTTTTTTCTTCTAAGTGGAAATTCTTCTGAAAAGAAATTTACTCTCGAAGAGATCTTTATATCTTCTGAAGGTAAATTCCTTCACTTTAGTATTCTCTTCTTCCGAAGAATTTTTACCCTCGAAGCAAATTTGATCATAGATCAAATTTACTTCCGAAGCTATTAACTTACTCTCGGAAGAAGTCTTTTCTCTCGGAAGCAACTTTTCCTTCGGAATAACTTTTACTGTGTAACGAAACCTTTGGGCCCACGTGTAAAGATTAAAATCTTTTCGGAATATTTTAAATTATCTACCTTGCCGCCGTACTCAAGTACACTCCCAAACTGTCTTTTCACCTTATCGGCATGGTCTTTTACCCCTATTTAGAACTTCCGACTCTCTTTCTTTACCCTTTTTACCACCATTGAAACTTAATACTCCCATTATCATCTTCACTCTCTCTCAAAATTCCTTCAATCCAACCATACTTTCTTACAATGGCTCTCTATCCTCAACCTAACCAAGTTGCCATCCTTGACTCTTCTAAGGATGCTGACTTTGCCCCCATCATCAATTTTCTGTTTCACTCGCACATACTTTACCGCCCTCACTGTAAACCCTACCATATACTTTAATCATATGACCGAATTTTGGGCAAACGGTCGTTGTGAAACTCTAAACGATGAGAGGGTCATCAGGTCCAGAATTAGCGACAAGAGATCATCATTTTTTAATCTACCATCAGGGAGCATCTGGAGCTTTATGAGGTAGGCGCCCCCGACTGAATTCCCCAAATCTAGCTAGCAAACACATATACTCAGATGGGATATGGTGGTGATGTGCACAAGTCCACTGTCTACAAGTTTAATTTCTCTTACAACTGGAAATTCTTGTTGCACATCGTTCTACACTGCCTATCTAACAAATCAGGGGGTTGGGATCAAATCCCATATGATCTGGGATGCCTAGTCCATGGAATGGTAAAAGGCCTCCGCTTCAACTATTCAAGGTTTGTACTGAACAATTTAGAGCAAATCTTACCCAGGATTCATTTTTCATGTATCCCCGTTCATTCAGCATATCATAAACTATGAGCTGGACCAGAGTAGACTACAACGCGAAGACACTCTTATGGTCCCACAAATGAGGTCGGGCATCTTCAAGACCTTGAAGAAGGTGTCCACTAATTTCATAGGGAGATTCACTGATCTTCTCCCAGGTATGCTTGAGCCAACGCTTCTGTTGACATCCCTGCAAGCCCAGCAGGCGATGAACCCCACCAGACCTCCCACTCAAATGCCAACTACCACTTCTTCCACCTAATTAAATTTACATACACCAGACACCCCAAGCGAACCCCTGATCAATCTACTCTGATTGATAGGTCCCCACTGTTCACACCAAAAAGGCTCGAGTAGAACCCAGGGCTCCCACTCAGCCAGAGGTCACACCTTCCTCCACCATCGACCTCAATATCAGTGTTGAGTCTCCTCAGTCTCAACCTGATGAGCCTGAAACCCAAGCCATTAGCTCTCAGGTGAGTCCCAACACTCCCCTGAGCAAACCAAAAAGGGACAGCCACATCATTGGCATATCTGCTATTACAGAAGAGCCATTAGGAGCTGACCAGGTCCCGGGTCATTAGAATTAACCTCTCTATCCTTCATTGACCTTTTAATCCAACTGATGAGGATATTATGTTTCTGTCAGGGCCATGATGTTATCTACAATACCTCTCTGAAGATCAACTGAGCCCCATTGAACCTCTAATATATTACCAAGATCAGATCAGCCAAACTGAGGTAAGTCCAACTGGTGTGGAGGTGACTCATGCAGGCTCAGCCGCCACTACTGAGAGTGTCTCACTAGACTCTCAGGAAAATGGTGACATTAGTGAGACTGTGTCTACGACAACCTTGCCAATTGATGTTCTGAAAAGGACATCAGTAGGGAAGGGTATCCAGGGCACGAGAAACCATAACTGGTGGTAATGATGAACATGCCAGGCATGTTATCTCATCTCCCTATGATTCTTCAAAAGAAGATGAGGGTAGACTGCAACTCATTATAGAAGACCTGATTTCTAAAGTCTCTAACCTTGAATCAAAGGTTAAGACTTTAGAGGATTGGTATGCCACTCAACAACTTGAGATTGAATATCTCAAGGCTAAACTAGTGAGACAAGATTGAGAAGTCTGTCAGGCACGTACCTATTCAGGTTTCTTTAAGTTCTTCCTCCAGCTCATCTACTTCTCAATATGATGCTACCAAAAAGGGGAGAATGTACAGAAACAACATCATGAGGAACCCACTTACCCTATAGCAACAACCTCCCTAATGCCTTATCTATCTTTTACCCCTAACACATCACCCTACAATAGACTTCCCTCAACCAGCTCCCATTACCTTTCAAATGGACCAAAGGATCCTCATAGATCTCAGTAGGTTTCTAACCAAATTTCTATTGAGCTCCTCCATTGAACAGCCCTCCCCTGATCTAGCTATTGCCTACTTTGGAGCTGAAGAGCTTCAAAGGCTAAATGCACCACCTACCTCTAAAGAGGAAGTTGGTCAACCTAAGGTCTCTACTGAACCCAAGATTAACTTTGAATGGGATGTACAGACTAATGGCCCAACAACTGATTTGGATGGGACAGGTGATGCAGTTCCAGTTACTTCGAGGCAGAAATCCAAGCTACCGAAGGAATAATTGGACTGTCTTCATTATCCAGTGATCTGTTCATCATAGAGGCAATCCTTTAACTAGACTCTGAGATTAACAGTGAGGACTTCTTACAACCCCTCTCTTACAAGAACCACCACCTCAACACCCTCACTCCAACGTGAATCTTCTGAACCTGAGTTCCCAAAGGCTGAATCTTCCTCTGATCCTAGGGGAAGAGAAAGCTTACTGCTGAGGAGCTACTAGAAGAGGAAAGATTAGAGAAGCTAAAGAAGAAAGGTAGACTTGATACTGCAAGTAGCAAAGCACCAACAGCCGCCCAAGAAAGTCTCAACAATAAAAGGAGGGTGGAAATCATTGACAGGCTCATCAGCCTGGGAGTAGTCAACGAAGAAACTCTCTACTCCCAACTGATGAGCTTGTGAAACTAGAAAAGGCAACCTTGCTAAACAAAGAAAAGGAAGAAGCAGCAAGGTTGGCCAAAGAGGAGAAAGAAGGAAGAAGAAGGAAGAAGCCACGGAAAGGGAGAGGATGGAGAGAATAGCCTTTCTCTATAATAAAGGCTATTCTTAAGAGGAGCTGGCACCTCACCAAAATGACATGATCTTGTTTCTTTTTCACAAAGAACAAGATTTAATCAACAAGGAAAAGAAGAAGGCTGCTAGGGAGATGTTGAGAGAAAAGCGAAAGAAAGAGGTAGAGGAGAACTTGCGGCTGCCAAAAAGGAGGGAGACAAAGATTGGATGAAATCCTATCTCCGAGCTCACTGCTTCTCCGGCAGGCAATTAGGTCCCATGTCGATCAAGTCCTACAGCGACATATCAGCGACATCAAAGCTGACATTCGCTTAGGAAGAAGGCAGGAGGTTGCTCAAACTCCTAGTGTTCAGAGGATGGCACCCAAACCACACCCAACCACTACCAAAACACAACCTACATCATCTCCCTTCCCCATCAAAACAGAACCTTTCACCCTGAACCTTCTCCATGAACCTTACCTATACCATCATCCACTGCGTCCCACCAATCACCACCACCACCTATCCTACGACCCAAAACACAACCAAGAACCACTCAAAAACCAAACAATCCTCTGATCCATCAAAACCCTGACCTTGGAAGAATTCAAGTAGATAAAGAAGAAGCTCATAAATTGCACAACACTGAGCGACATCTCTTGTGAGGAAGAGTCCATCCAGCTAACTTTCATTGATGGCTCTTCTAGTTCCCTCACAAGAGATGCATTCCTGATCTTTCAAGAGGAACATGGACCAAGCTCTTCAACTTCTTGCAACAAATTCATACTCTCAATGAAGTAGAGAAGAAGTTAAGAAGAATGCTGGTGACTCTGCTAGACACTAGGAAAGGGGACAAACTACCAACAAAACCCCTCTATCCTAGAAAGCAAATTGTCAGTGGAGGTTCGATGAAGATTCCCATAGCTTTGCTGTGGAAAGGAGAATGGGAAGTTACTAGGGTGGCACTTTATCTCTGTGACATTCCAGCAGATTTGGCATTGCTGAGTTAGCAGAGAAGCCATTCTCCAATCCCTCCAACTCTGAGATAGCTACTCACATTAGAAATCATTTAAGCAGCCTTCATCTAGCCAAGCTCACAAAGAAGGCAAGATGAAGAAGAGTTAAAAAGGGAGCACAGGATGCTGAAGAAGGCACAACCACAAAAGGAAGACCTTTCTACAGATGATTGAGGGCTCCACTACAGATCCTATAGTTAGATAGGAATATGACTACCTTTCCCATCAACTAAATCTTCAGAGGGATGCAGCAAAGAGTACATGTCATTTAGAGAAATCGACTGGATTTATTATCTACAAATGACCTATACAAACTCCTCACCACCACAACAGGAAAAAACAAAGAGACAGATATCTGCTTTCCCTGGTGTTGAAGGCCTTGAAGAGCAAGAAGAAATGAGGTTTTGGTAGCATCAACCTAGGGGGAGTTTGTTGGATCATATGAGGCTGGTGTAACCAAAACAACACTTAGAACAATCTTGTGTACAAGTTGAAGAAGTTTTCCGAAGACAAAACTACTCTTTCACACTATGTCAAAGATCTTCCGAAGCATTATGTCTGAAGAGCTTCCGGAGGAAAAACTAAGTCTTCCTAAACTAAGTAGTTTTCCTTTCAAAGTATATGAAGAACTTCCGAAGGATAGAACAAAGTATTCCGAAGACCAAGCAGTTCTCCTTCCAAAGTATTCACACTTAGAAGATCCAAGATAAAGTCTTTGAAGAATAAAGTCATAAAGACCGTAGAAGATTCAAAAGAAGTGGTTTCTTCCGAAGTATAAATGGCCTCAGAAGAACTTATTCTTTTGAAGCCATTTAGCTTCGGAAAAATCAACTATGAACCAGTGGACAAAAGTATGGTCTGTCTGACAGACTCTGATACACTGCATGGTGCTTTTCCTAACCCATGTAGTTGACCATACTTTAATCCATTATTCACCTTTTCAACTTAGTATAGATACCATTCTTAGTTGGTGCCAAAAGGTAAGTCATGGACCTGTCATGACTACCTTATCTAGGATATTATTTTATCTTAGATACTTTACTTCTAGCAATGTAGTATTTGTCTTGTAGTAGATTCCAGCTGGTTTTCCAAGTATCACCGGCTGTAGATAGTAGTATATACATTTTCTATTATAACTTATGTAGCATGAGCTTAAGAGTCTTGTAATACTAAGTTGAGAAGTAATGTATACAAGTATCCTGAAAACCATTCTCTTGTTCATTAAATTCGTATATTATTATCAACTTTAGTTGAGATTTTGTGTTTCATCGATCAAGTGAGACTTAGTGAGTTTTGTGTTTAGAGTCAAAATTGATCCTGCAAAACTTCAAGCAACCTCAACTTACAAACTCATCCACACCAGCAACAAGTTCTTCAGCAGGTACAAGTAACACTAAAGAAACTGGGTTAATTATCTTGTAGGATGGTACTTGTGATTGGGGCTTGTATGAGAAAGAGTTCTGGAGGAGAATCAAGCATTGATCGCTAACATGGAGAACAAAATTCCACCTATGGCATGAGAGGTAAGGGATAGATTATGTTTATCTAGATGTGTTGAAGAGGTTGAAAGATAAGAGTCCATGCTTAACATTTAGCTGATAAAATCAAAGAAACTATGATTTTGAATGAATATCATGTGAGAGAACACAAATTATATCAGGTCAAAATCACTTGTTTACAAAAGGATTTGGATAACTTGTCTGAAAATATAATTTGAAAGCACAAGTTGAGCATCTGACCACCTCTTTAACAAAATCAAGTCTGATCATGCATCCACTGAAGTGAAACTTCAGAAGTTTCAATTATCATCTTAGCAATATAAGAAACTTCTGAATACTCATATTGAAACAAAGAACATGTATGGGTTGGGATTTCATGCTGTTGCACCTCCATTGAATGATAACTACACCACATTACCTGAGTTAATGACCAATAGTTTTGTGAAACCAGTTTGTATCAAGTACCAAAACTAAACCAAAATTGAAATTAATGAATTGATAAATGGTGAAGATACTGAGGTCAGTGAAACTGATTCATCTGAATTAGAATGTTTAAAACAAATTGAATCAGAATTTGAGTTTGATGATTGTGATGACCTGGATGAGTTTGATGAGCCTAATGAGCAAAATGTGCTGGTTTGGGTAAGGGGAAGAATATGTAAATTAAACCTATAATTCCTAAAGTTCTTAGGGAGATTAGCTGCCTTATCTTCCCAAACAAAGATATATTTTGAAGACCATCTATGCAAGAATTGCTCAATTAAATGAAGGAATTCTTGAGCTTAACAAGAAGCACAAAACTCATTCATCAAAAAGAACTGTTGGATCCACTGAAGAAGAGAAAATTACTTCCACAGAACACATGGGGAAGAAGAAGACCATTTCAAAACCATTCATAGAAAATCCAAAGAAGAAGACCATTTTAGAACCATCCCCATAGAAAATCCAAAAGAAGACCGTCTCAGAATCATTCGTAGAAAATCCATGGAAGAAGACAAATGTTGCTATGTCAAAACAGTCAACATCTGTAGAAGATCTACGGAAGAAGCAATCATCTGCTAAATCACACAATGCCAACAAGAAGGTAAGAAACAACAAAGAGTTATGAATCCTCAGCAACAAGAACCATTTTACATCATGTTGGGTAGTGGTAAAGATTCTTCAGCTGCAAAGTTTGAGAAAGAACTAAAGCAGCAGAAGAAGAAAGTAATGGAGTTTGGGAATGAAGTTGAAGAAAAATACTGTAAGTGGTGTGACATGTATAACCACACACAGATGATTGTTACTGCAGCAGCTATTGCTCCATATCAATATGAACAATCACATGACTGTTGATGTTACTGACTGGGTTTGAGAATGATATTCTCGGTTGATGTGACTCAACCTAGGATTGAATATGTGGACTGAGTCAATAATATAGCAACATAATTACTATATCAAAGAACATTAACTGCTGTAGTAAATGCTTGAATGTAAGAGAATCAAGAAACGTAGTGAATGTTGTAAAATATTGTGAATATTACTGCTGAAGTTAACAACCTTACAAAGTTAGGGTATGTGACCCTATTTATAGGCGTATTCATTGCCTATACAAAAGACTAAACTAACCCTGATCTATACAAGAGAATCTAGTCTAAGTACAAAATAAACAGTGTAAGTTGTTCATCCGCATTAGTTCATGCGGTGAACAAGTCTTCTCAGCATTTGTATTTGCTCACCCGCATTAGTTCATGTTGGTGAACAAGTCTTCTCAGCATTTGTGTTTGCTCACCCGCATTAGTTCATGCGGGTGAACAAGTCTTCTCAGCATTTTGTTTGTTCATCCGCATGGACTAATGCGGGTGAACACTTCTTGTCAGCATTTCTTCAGTTCATCCGCATGGACTAATGCGGATGAACACTTGTCAACATTTCTTCAGTTCATCCGCATGGACTAATACGGATGAACACTTCTGTTCAGCATTAGTTGTCTTGATCCGAATTTGTTAATGCGGGTGAACAAACACTTGTCCTCATTTGTTCATTAGTCATCCGCATTAACAAATGCGGGTGCTTTATCTTGTCTTTTCTTGTCTTCTGTTTTCTGTTGTTGATGCTTTTGTGTTCTCCAACCAGAACAACCTCCAACCACTTCTTGAGTTGGCAAGTATGATCCTTTCAGGGTCTAACAATACTCCCCCTAAGGATTATACTGCCTAGGTTCCTCAAGAGTGTGATGGTGGTGGTGGTTGTGAAGATTCTGGTCGGTCTTGATGTGATGTCTTCTGTTGGACTGTTGTTGGAGAGATTGTTGCAGCATCTTCATGATGTACCTCAGGTTCTGCAAGGGAAGGATTGAGGATTGCCTTTATCATGTTTGAAAAATCCCTAGCTTTCTTCATTTTTTCTCTACTTAGCACATGAATCTTCATCTCACTCATGTATGAATAGCAGCAATGGGCATTTGTTTCAAAGAGATGGGTTCCCAAACTGAAATAGAAGATAACCCATCTCTATAATCACCAGTGAACCATCAGCATCAACTTCCAACTTGACAATATTGCCCATCTGGATTGGCACCTTTCTCTTCTTCCTTTGTTCCTTTTGTTGTTGATTCTGTCAAATGCCAGCTTCAAGATCTTAACACAGTTTAACATAAACTCAGATCTCTTCAGCAGCTTTATTTTTGAGGGCTCTGAAGTGTCTTGTGAAGATATATTGTATGTAAGACTCATCTAGCAGTCTGACCTCATAACCATGAAAATTCTGATCTCTGGGGCTTCTTTTCCTTCCCACTTTCTCTCAATCACCAACTCATAGGATTCTTCATCATAGTACACATTGGAAATTGGTTTGGTTTTATGAGTTCCAGCAATCATTTTTCGTTTCAATGATTCTGTTGGTTTCACATGCAGCTCAGGGAACACTACCTTTCTGCCTCTCTCTTTCTTCTTTGTTCAAGGGATTTCTAAAAGATTTGTCTTTTCTAGTACAGATGGCTTTTAGAGACTTGAAGTTGTTGGTTCTCTTAAACATCTTCAGAATATCCTCAAATTCATAACCCCTGTACATTCCATCACAGTTGATTAGATCTAACTCAGCCAATTCTTTTAAGTCATGGACCTTCATGGCATTGACTAAGGCTGTATATTCTGTAAAGAATTGCACCAGGCCTGAGATTCTCTTGACCATGAACATATTCCAGCTGCTATCATACTTCCAGGTAATGATTTTGACATCTGTTTTGCCTTTGGGAGTAGATACCCCTCTAATCATCTCAGCAGTGGTTAAATCTTGAAGTTTCAGTTGTGAAGGTTCAATGAACCACTCTGGGTTTTTGTGTAGAATAGGGGCCAGAACATCTTTGTCTTTTGTAGTCAATTGTACATCTTGTGCAGAAGATCTTGTTCTGGGCTTCTGGGCAATTACTTCTTCTTTAATTGCTTTCATTCTATCTTTCTTTTCATTAATCATTCTTAACATAGCAGCCCGAAGTGAATTAGTCTTCATGTTTCCTAACTTTCTTTTTGTAAATCCCTGTTTGTTGAGATAATCCTTCATTTCCCTATCTGACATGTTATAGGGATCAGGAAAAACAAATTGTTGGTCATCTTTCTTTGCTGTTTTAAGGATTGAGGATGTTGTCTTTTCAGTCACTTTTGTTTTCTCATATTCTGTTACATCTGTAGGATCTAGCAGCTTTTCCATCTTCTTTACCTCCTCAACAATCTCCTCATATGTCATGTTAAACACAATGTCAGCATCATAACCATGATTTATCAGATACATGGCATAAATCATGAGATCATCAGACTTTGCTTTTTCAATCATGCTTTCTACTGATGGCTCAATAAATGCAGGGCTGTGCACATCAGTAGATTTCTCAGTTTTGTCATCTTCATTCTCTCCTTCTTCCAACATTATGATTTCCAGAGTTTGTTGTAGCTCTTTTCTGCTTGTTCATGTTCTTCTAAGAATTAGCAATTGCTGCCAAACTTCTTGGATCATCTTTTGCTTTCTTTTTAGGTTGTTCTTCCTCAACATAGGAAGTTTTCCTTTTGCTTTTTCAGTCAAGTATTTCCTTTTTCTTGTGTATGTGATCACTCTTGGTCCTGATGTTGAAGTTACATCAGTTTTGGCCTGTTGTTTTCTTCAACAGCCTTAAGCTCAGCAGTGATTCTTTGTTGTTTAGCTTCTTGTCTGTTCAATTCAACTGTTTCCTTTTCTTTGAATTCATCACAAAGTCTATTGATTAAACTTTGTTGTTCATCAGTCAATACAATAGCAGGAACAAGCTGCATTCTCAGTTCTTCTTCTATTGACACAGGTTGTGATGGAATTACAATTATAGACTCAGAGGGGGATTTGGTGTTTTTGATGTAATCCCAGAATTCCTCATCTATAATGAATTCACTTGAAGAGAATCTGTCCATGTCATCTATTAGTTCTTTCATCATGGCCTCTTTTTTAGTAGATGGATCAGAATGTACTACCATCTCCCAGCTATCATCATCCCTAACACCACTGGTTTCTCGCTGTTGTGAATGAACTTCCTTATCAGTTTCTTCAGCTTCATGTTCTGTTGCTTCTCTTCCAAATTCAGCCTTTAATTGAGCAATCAGTTCCAATTCATCAATTCTTTTCTTCAAACCCTCATTTCGTTTGTTCAGATCAGCAATAAGTTCTGTTTGTATCTCCAACATATGCTCTTGATCTTCCATAGCTACAGTTTGAATAGCCACAGTGTCCACATGACCACTGATTTCTTCTCTTGACATCTCTAAAGAGGCTTTTAACTGTTTGATCTCCTCATCTTTTGTTCTCAAATCAGCATCATACTTGGCTTTTAATTCACTCAATTTTTTCTCCTTTTCATCCAACTCTAGGATTCTATCATTGATTATTCCTCCCCTTCTATTCAAAGTCTTCTCCATTCTAGACATTTTGGCTAAGAGATCAGATATCATCCTATCTTTTTCATCAGGTCTGTTCACCTCTGATTCTGCAAAGCTCTCAGAAGGAGCATCTTCAGAGACAAGTTGTCTCTGTGGTAGAGGCACAGTATGTTGATTATCTTCTTCATCATCAGAAGATTTAGAAGATTTTGAGGAGCTGGTAGATTCACCAGACTCCCAGCCTCAGCAATTGCTTCAGTGGTGAACTGCCTTGTGAATCTTCTTGTATATGAATTGGAGAGAATGATTGTGGGATAATGGGATCAACCCTCAAGGGGATAAAACAATTTTCTTGTAGTGTTTCACCAGTGTGAGGATCACCAATCAAAGGTGACACTGGTATAATGTGTTCTTCAGTTTCTGCATGCTCATCAACATGGTGTTGATCATGAGCAGCAGCCTGCTCCACTGATTGTTTGGAGCTTCTTCTTGAACATTTACTTCACAATTGGTTCATCATCAGGAACATCAGCTGCCATTTCTTGTGCAGGTTCCTCAATAGGAATATCATCATATACAACCGGTTCTTGGTGTTGTAGTTGTTCCTCATCCATTGGCACATCATTTTAGGGATCTATTTGTTGTTGCATCCAAGGTAAGAATGGAATGAAAGCACCACTATAGAAGTTTCTTGGATCTCTCTTCTTGATGTACTTCAAAGATTTGGCATTATAATGAGGAACTTCAAGAATGGGGCCTTCTAAAACCAGATCAGGAAAGGCTTCATTAATAAGACACTGAATGAATCTGGGGTACATTAAGAACATGTTCCTTCTCCCCTCTTGAATATTTGACATCATTCCATTAAAGACATATGCTGAAAAGTTATAGGGTCTGTTAGAGCAGAGGGCACAGACCAGTGAAGATGTAGTTAATGGTATGTCATTCCACCCAGTTTTTCTTTTAGATAGGCAGTGTTGGATATAATGAATGAGAAACTTCCATTGCAAATCAACCAATCCTTTCACTATCTGTTTTGCCTCAAATCCTCCCTCATATCCAATGTCAGCAAAGAATGACATGATATCTTCTTCATCAAATTCAGTTGGAGAATTTGGATCATCTTGAAATTGAAGGCATTCTCTAACAGATTGTTCTGATATCACCAGAGTGTGATCATCAGATATTCTTCCTGAGATTGCTTTCTCTCCATCAATATCCAAAGCTTCTGCATTTCCCCAGAAAGATCTGATGTAATTCTCATAGATTACAGGTCTCACTGATATGGCATGAGCCACTCTTGTTGTGGCTATGAACCTGATCATGTCTCTGAGTCCCTCAGCTTCTGGGACATCAGAATCAAGAAAACCACTGACATTATGGAGCTTGCTCCAAGTCAGGTTAGCCATTATGTAATCTGCACACAGAGAGTATGAATTAGTGAGAATTGTGTGTGATTTGTTCAATTTTGACTTTTTAGGTCAAAATGAATTCTGCTTGTTACTGTTACATTGGTTATTTGACCTGATTTTGATTTTTCATGAAGAACAGTTCAAAATTTTGTTTCTTTGTGTTGGGATATACTGATTTTGATTGTGTTTTAACAGGTTGTGATGTCAACATTGTTATACACCAGTATCCCCTGTTCATCGATGTTTTATGTGTTCTTAGAACCACATGAAATCTTTGAAGTTTACACTGATCATTGGTTTTAATGAACTCTGTCATTCATCTAAATCCAGTGTTCTTGAGTGTATTTAAAGCATTTCACAAGATTAGGGTTCCATTTCAAGAAATTTTGTTCGACAGTCGAAGTATGTAAGAAACTGATAATCACCTTTTAGATAACAATACTTCGATTTAACAGACAATGTTGTTTGTTTTGATGTTGGATTTGAACAAAATGAAGCTTGATTAGTGTAGATTTGAACTCAGAAGAAGAACGGTTTTCTGGCACTCGACTCACTATGAAAGATCACTCAAAATTTGAAAAGTAATAAATGACTCACATTAGATGAGTATTTATATTACAACTCATAATTTTCACAAAATTTTACAAGTGTTGAAAAGTTCTGTACTGTAGCAAATGCGCATATAGAATTTCTATGGGCGCATTCACTGTAGCAAA
The DNA here is from genome assembly GCA_025506505.1 of Flaveria sonorensis. Taxonomy (NCBI): domain Eukaryota; kingdom Viridiplantae; phylum Streptophyta; class Magnoliopsida; order Asterales; family Asteraceae; genus Flaveria; species Flaveria sonorensis. The sequence goes on along the minus strand of CM046435.1, from coordinate 27,546,158 downwards.
TGCTGATGAACAAATTAAGTTTGTCAGCATTTACTGTAACAAATGCGGAAGAGTTAATTTTACCTATCCGCATTCACTGTAGCAAATGCGAGTGACCAAAGTTATCAGCATTCATTGAAAATTCTCAGCACTGTAGCAAATGCGGAAGAACAAATGACATGTCCGCATTTACTGAGATGCGAGCACACACTTATCAGCATTCACTGTAGCAAATGCGGGAGAACAATGACTTGTCCGCATTTACTGTAACAAATGAACAAAGTGATCAGCATTCACTGTAGCAAATGCGGGTATACAAATGACTTGTCCGCATTTTACTGAGACAAATGCGGGACCAAAGTTAACATCATTTCATGTAGCAAATGCGGGTGAACAAATGACTTGTCCGCATTTACTGAGACAATGCGGTGAAAAAGACTGTCCGCATTTACTGTAGTTGTGGATGAACAATTTTGTCCGCATTAGTTTACTTGTACAAACAGTTACCCGCATTGGTTAAATGGCAGGGTTACCTTCACCCGCATTAACCAATGCACTTACCCGCATTAAATTTTGTACTTTGTCAAAAATTAATGTTTTTGCAGTGGCTGAATCTGATTGGTTTGTACAGCTGCTTCTGATTTTATGAAGATGAGTCTGCATTTTTGTTGTTTTCCGAAGATTTTGCAGATTCAGAGATTGTCAATTCTTGCTTGGATTGTCATGTATCTTTGATGTGACACAGATTCCCAACTTGACTGATTTTGGAGCATATGCATCTTCTGAAGCTGATTATGGAGTAATTTCCATACAGACACAATCAATTTGACAAAGTTGTCAATTTAATGTTTGCAAATTTCATGTTTTTGTAAATATTTCCTTTTTAAAAAATTTTATTACTCCCCCTAAAGTTTATATCCATGCGGGATAAAAACTTTAAATGAACTTTATAAAATTTTAGGACAATATTTCCAAACTGTTTAATTGTTTTGCACTTTTGTTTGAAATTTTGGGATCATATCAATCTTATCTTTCATAAGTGCAAGTTGTCATGAGCTTATTGATTGAAGGTATATTTGTCCTCTTAAACTCATGCTTGGTCAATATTGTAATGCATGTGATTTTTATCATGTTTTGATTTAATAAAACATTCAACATGAACCTCACACTCATAAGCATAGCAAGATCAACTATCCTCATGTACTGTATGGTAGAACTTTCTCACAACTTTCAATACCTGGTCATTTAAATTATGAAACCTCATTCATTTTGGTAAGGGGGATCCACTTTGGGATTCTTTTACCTGATCCTTATTTGATGTGATCCACATTGGGATTCTTTTTGCTCTTCACTTTGGAAGGTGATCCACTTTGGGATTCTTTTTGTTATATTCTGTTTTATTTGTCACCCGTATTGGATGTGTTCCACATTGGGACTCTTTTTGGATCTAGACATCAGCACTATGTGCTTGTTTCCCCAGGTCTTTGCTCAGCAAAACAAAGGAGAAACTGATGTGAATGAGATTCATAAGGTATCATGACCTGGTGTGTTTAGGTTACTACACATACATACACTTGGATAGGTTAGATACATACATGCTCTGAGATGATGCATTCACAGTTGAATGTGATCTTTAGTGTATCACAGCATTTATCTTCTATTCCAAGTTGGGCCTACCCACATATCAGGTATGTCATGTCAGTCTTTCAAGATATTGAATTAAGCACAGTGAATGATATAACGACTGTAATTATATCATCTCCCATAAGAAGTACATAACAAGGACTTCAACAAAAATTGATTTCTTTTTGTAATTTTGTGAATTTATTGATGTTAATCAAGGTTAATCATGCCGATTGATTGGACTAAGAATTCAAACCGACTTGGGTCAAATGCCTTAGTAAACAAATCAGCTAGCTGATTGTCTGTGTTAACCTGAATCAGCTTGATTAAACCTTTTTCAGCACAGTCTCTCAAAAATGATATCTAATTTCAATATGTTTTGTTTTTGAGTGCTGAACAGGATTGTTTGTTATGAAGACTGCAGCAGTGTTGTCAATATGAATTGGTGTGTGCAAGAAATTGAAACCATAATCAAGCATCTGGTTTTGAATCCAGAGAACTTGAGAGCAACAAGCTGATGCTGCTATGTACTCAGCTTCAGCTGTCGATACAGAAACATTGGTCTGTTTCTTGCACTGCCATGACACCAGTCTGGGACCAAGAAATTGACAACCGCCAGATGTGGATTTTCTGTTGAAATTGCATCCCCCGTAGTCACTGTCAGTGTATGCATAGAGATTGAAGTCTCCATCCTTTGGATACCATAGTCCAAGAGCAGGTTTGCCCTTAAGATATCTGAATATCCTCTTGACTACATTCACGTGAGATTCCTTGGGATCTGCTTGATACCTGGCACATACAAAAACACCAAACATAACATCAGGTCTACTGGCTGTTAAATACATAAGTGAACCAATCATGGATCGATAAAGAGTCTGATCCACAGATTTGCCATCAACAGGTGTTCTGATGGACTGACAGTCTGCAAAGTGAAACTTCTTCAACATTGATTCCACATATTTTGACTGGTTGATGAAGATTCCACTGGATGTTTGTGTACTTGAAGACCTAGGAAGAATGTGAGTTCTCCCATAGCACTCATCTGAAATTTTGAATGCATAAGATCTTCAAAGTCTTTGCAGAGTTGTTTGTTGGTGGAGCCAAATATGATATCATCCACATAAATCTGGACAAGCAGCATCTCATTCCCTTTTCTCTTTCTGAATAAAGTCTGGTCAATCTTCCTCTTTCATAACCATGGTCAAGAAGAAAGGATGACAGAGTCTCATACCATTTCGAGGGGCTTGATGTAAGCCATACAAAGCTTTATCAAGCTTGTATACCCTGTGAGGGAAATCAGGATCCTCAAAGCCTGGAGGTTGACTCACGTAGACTTCTTCAGAGATCTTTCCATACAAAAATGCACACTTTACATCCATTTGATAAACTGTGAATTTCATGGATGCAGAGTACGCAAGAAAGAGTCGTATGGCTTCTAATCTAGCAACAGGAGCAAACACCTCGTCATAATCTATTCCTTCTTCTTGTGTATAGCCCTGTGCTACCAATCTTGCTTTGTTTCTGATGACGATCCCTCTGTCATCAGTCTTGTTTCGGTACAGCCATCTGGTGCCGATAGGGTATTGACCTTCGGGAAGATCCACCAGCTGCCATACTTCCTTGTTTCTTGAATTGTAGCAATTCTTCCTGCATTGCCTCAATCCAGCTATTGTCTTGAAGAGCCTCTTTAATGTTTTTGGGTACAGTTTGACACAGAAAACAAGAAAACAAACAGATGTTTGCAATACTTGACTTGCTTCGTGTCACCCGCTCGTCTAAATCACCAATAATGTGGACACTGGATGATTCTTGTGTGTCCTGGTAATTGGAATCAAATCACCAGCAATGGACACATCAGATTGGAGACATTCAGATCATCTTGGTGAGAGGCATCTTGTTGTTGTAGTGTGGGAGAGTGATGACCAGAATCAGAGGGTACAGCATCTTCAGCTTCAGCAGCACTCTGAATACTCTCATCATTTCCATCTCTGTTAGAATCAGCTGGTGCATGAGTTGGTTCTGAATGTCTCACTTCAGTTGAAGGTTCAGCTGAAGGAGATGGCATTGAACTGCGACCAGCATCTGTTGAGATACTTTCATTTTGTGTAACTTGCCGGATAGGAACAGCTTGTAAGGGCACTTCTTCATTGTCTTGATCAGTAGAAGGAGGAATCATTGGGAAGTCTGTCCTTTTTTCTACTGACCCTGATGTTCCTGCATTTGACAAATTAAACTGATCAAAATATCTTGTAAATGAATCAATATCAAGCAACCAGTCAGGACCATTTGATGATTTGGGAAATGAATGCTCATTGAATTGAATATTTGTTGATTCATCAATGATGTTTAATCTAGGATTAAACACCCTAAAAGTCTTAGACACTGAGGAATATCCCACGAAGAATCCCTCATCAGACTTAGGAGCAAACTTTCCTAAATGGTCTCTGGTGTTCAATATTGAGACAGGACAACCAAATGACTTCAAAAATCCAATGAATGGTTTTCTGTGAAAAAGAAGTTCATAAGGAGTTTATTGTGTTCTTTGATTATCAGAGTTTGATTTTGCACAAAACATGAAGTGTTAACAGCTTCTGCCCAAAATGTAATGGGCAGTTTTGCATCAGCTAGCATTGTTCTTGCTGCTTCAATCAGTGTTCTATTCCTTCTTTCAGCAACTCCATTTTGTTGTGGAGTACGAGCTGCACTGAACTGATGAACAATGCCTTTTGTGGTGCAAAATGAACTCATGCTTTCATTTTTAAATTCCGTCCCATTGTCACTTCTAATAGATTTTACTTTTAAATCAAGTTGATTTTCAATTTTGGTTATAAAATCTATTATGATTTGGGGCGCCTCATTCTTATGAAGTAGAAAGAAGACCCATGTGAATCGAGTAAAGTCATCAATGATCACTAAACAATAATGCTTCTTGCCAATACTCATGACGTGAGTCGGCCCGAAGAGATCCATATGAAGTAACTTCAATGGACAATTAGTGTTCACAAGTTTTGGCTTATGAGATGATTTATGTTGTTTTCCTTTAAGACACGCGGTACAGTGGTCAACAAAATGAAATTCCTTTTGAGGAAGACCAATTACATGGTTCCCTTTGACCAATCTATTCATATTTTTAAAATTCGTGTGTCCTAAGCGTCTATGCCAAAGTTGTGATTCATCAAATGCTTTAGACAATGACATGTCTCTTTGAGGACGAGCAATTAAGGTTCAGACATATGTATTATTCTTCCTCGGTGTAACAACCCATTCTCTCTTTGATGGACGAGCAGAATTAAGGTTCAAGACATATGTATTATTCTTCCTCGGGTGTAACGCCCGGAATAAAGTCGAAAACGTCCAATAATAATAATGGGCTTAGCTGGGATTATTTAAGAAAATAAGCGGGAAAGGGAGTAGGACAAAGTAGACCTCGCGGTTTATGTGTCGACGAGTTAAGGTCCGGGAACGCCAGATATATATAAACGGGTCAGCTTGAGCAACTCTCATTTGCAACTCAACACCAACTTTTAGAGAGAGTGTAAAGAGAGAAAGTGGAGAGAAAGTGGTGATCCAAGGCTCGGTTGATCAAGAGATTGAAGATTGGTGTTTGTGGGCATCCAAACAACAAGAAAAGACCAAGAATCCAGGTAAGAAATCGTTTAATCGGTTCTTTAGGGTAAACCCGGATTATAGGGTTTGGGGTTTTTGAAAGTGGCAAAGAATCACCCAAAACTCACATTTTGTGTAAGAAAACATGTAAGAAGCTTAGATATAGCTTCTTAGGTGATAAACCAAGGATTTGGGGTTAAAAGATTGAGTTTTGGGTCAAAAATGGGTTGGTTCGTAATTTCAGCCCGTTTTGCGAAACTGGGTGTTCTTCCAGCGAAATTATGTAGTCGTCCAGCGAAACTGTGGATCTTCCTGCGAAACTATAGTTTCGCAGACTTGAATTTCCAATGAAAGTTGGGCAAACTGGCAGCGAAACTGGCAGCGAAAGATGCCAGCGAAACTGCCAGCGAAGGTAGTAGCGAAACTTCTGGCGAAACTAGCAGCGAAACTGCAGATCATGCAGCGAAATTAGCAGCGAAATTAGGCAGAAATTAACCCCTTTGAGTGTTAACTTATCTGCAGGCTGTGTAGTGCGACCCTTGCTTAGAAAGCTTGATTGAGAAGCTACTCACTGAGTCCAGGTGAGTTCTAGATCCCTATTTTAAAGGTTTTAAACTTGTTTGGGGCTGGAAATGCATATTTAACATTTTTATAAGATTTGGGTGTATACGCGTATGTGCATATGTATGCGAATGGATGATGCATGATGTTTATGATGATCTATGATGGGGTATGTGATGTTTATGTGATTCTATGTATGAATGTGTTATGTTGACTTTATGTTCCTATTATGTATTATTCTTGTGACTTACGTGTTATGAGTATGAAATGAATGAAAAGTATTATGTAACGTAAAGCTGAAATAATGACAATGATGAGTGGAACGTAAAGAAAGAATGAATGCATGCATTAATGAACGAACGGATGTAAGAAAGTCTTGCAAGCAATGTATGGAGGTTCACACCAATGAAGGGTGTTAGCTCAACTGTGTGTGGGTTAGCTACCCCGGAAGGATGCACACTAGGGTCTAGTCTTTGTGACTGACCAAATGTATGGGACCCTTGTCGCTTACCCCAGTACTATGGTCAGGCCACCGGGCACAATGTACGGGAGTCTATTATAGACTTCAGTCCAGTACCCGCTTTATGCATGATGGTGAGGTATTGCACATGGCATTGGTCCAAATGAATTTACCCGGTACTGTGGTCAGGCCACCGGGCACAATGTACGGGAGTCTATTTATTGACTTCGGCCAGTACCGCTTTATGCATGACGGTGGGGTATAGCTCGTGGCATTGGCCTGGAGCGTAGAGAAGTAAGTGATGTATGTACATAAGGTACGGAAAGGAAGGTAACGAATGATAATGATGACGTGCGATGATGAATGAATGTAAGTTAACGAATGACGATGGAAGGTAATAATAATATTATCTATGTGTAGTATGATGTATGATCGCAAATGAACGTAAAGAATGGTTTTAAATGAAAGAAAAGTATTTTATTTATAAAACTAGAACTCACTCAGCAACGCTGACTTTTTATGTTTTTTTTCAGTTGGCAGGTAATCTTGCTGAGGATGGCACGGGGCAGCTACTTGGCGTTTTTGGGATGGCATCCATTGTTTAAATTATGACGTTTTTGCATTGAAATGCGAACAAACAATATTTGTAACGATTATGAATGTTGTATTATTTTGCAAAAGCAATGAATGAAATGATTTAAATTATTCCGCTGCGTTGTTTTAGTACACTTAAATATATGTTTTATGTTTTATGTGCAATGATTGACCAGCTGTAAGCGTCCCGGGAACGGGGCCTTACAAGTTGGTATCAGAGCCAAAGTTTAAGTGAAATGGGTAAATATTTTCAAAAGAAACCTAAACTTAAACTGAGAATGGGACAAAATGGAAGGGATGCCAGTCCGAGTAGCTACGTGGCATCAGGTATTTCTTAAAATTTAACCGGTATTATGTGCGCATGTTATGTGGATTATGTGTTTAGTAGATTTAGATACTGATGTAGTCAGGATAGGAAATGCTTAGGGACTTACTATACTTGACATAAACTGAGCTATTACCTTGAATGACCGTGTTAGGGTTTGGATCTTATAGTGTGTTAGAGGATGGCTGGAGGTAGATCTTCTAAGGCTTCTCGAGGTGGAGGCCGTGGTGGATGTGGTGCTAGACTACGGTCACAAGAGGAAGGGCTAGAGCTGAGGAGATCGCTCATGAAGAGCCCGAGACCCCTCATCAGGGGATGGTGATGAGAGTGCTAATTTGAGGGCCTCGGTGAAGGACCGAAGTGATTAAGGCTGTAAGGGAAGGTGAGAGGAAAGAGAGGAATAGGTCCTCAGGAGAGAGGTAGCAACCGGAGTCTAAGACAGTTGTCTCGAGTGAGGAGGATGAGGAAGAAGAGCCTGGCTTGAGGCAGCATGAGGCTGTAACTATGGGCATTTAGTGATGCAAGCCCCCAAGTTTTGATGGAAATGGCACTGCTGCTGCTGTTCACCGGTGGGTGAGAGAGATGGAGACTATCTTGATATCAGCGAGTGCGGGAAGATCAGAAGGTGAAATTTGCCACTCACTCATTCGTGGACTCGGCTCTGTGTGGTGGGACAATATCTCCAAGCCGAGGGTAGTAGGGTGATTGGAAGAATGAGGTGGAACGAGCTTAAGAAGTTGGTGATTGAGGAATTCTGTCCTCACAGGGAGCTCGACAAGGTTGAGAGGGAGTTCCTGCAGCTGGAGGCGGGAACCATGACACATCAGCAATACACCACCAATTCAATGAGATGGCACGGCTGGTGCCGGATCAGATGACACCCTTATCACGGAAGATCAAGAGATACATTCAAGGCTTACCAGCGGATATCCACAGGCACATGATCGTAGCTCGACCGAGAACGTTTAGGTCGGTGGTTGATCTGGTGGGGAGGCTATATGATGAACGGGAAGTGGTGGTGGCTGAGGTGAGTAAGAAAGGTGGTGACCACGGAACTAGAACGGGAAGAGGTTTGGTCGGGGTGGTGCCCCGACAAACAACAAGGTTGCGAGAGTGGATGACCGGCATGTGGTCACATCCGGTTCGGGATCGAAGAGGTGTGGTAAATGCGGGAAGGAGCATGCTGGAGAGTGTAGATGGGGATCGAATGTTTGTTTCACATGTGGGAGAACGGGGCATATAGCACAGGAATGTCGTATGGCCAGATGTTTTAACTGTGGTGGAGAGGGTCACATGAGCAGGGAATGCAAGAAGCCAAGGGCTGAGAGTTCGGAGCGAAGAAGACGACCGGACCGAGGGGCAGAAAGCAAGCGCCAGAGCTTTCACGATGACCAGGAGGAGGCTAGGATGGACCCCGATGTGGTGTCAGGTATGTTCTAGTAAACCAAACTCTTGCCTCCGTGTTATTTGATTCCGGCGCTAGTAGGAGTTTCATTTCTGCTGCCTTTTGTGCTAAGTTGCCCATTAGGAGTAGAAGTATTGATGAGCCCTTCGATGTAGAAACTGCCATAGGTAAGTCTACCAGGATTTCTGAGATGATAGAAGGTTGTGATGTAGAATTAGAAGGTCATAAGTTTCCTGCTAGGCTGTTTGTGATGACCTTAGGCGGGTTCGATGTAGTCCTGAGAATGGATGGTTAGCGCCTACTAGGCGAATATCGTATGTCACAAGAAGATGATTTGATTGACAGCGCCTGACTGGAGTTCGGTGACGATTTACGGTGATCGAGTTACTACGATTCCGAAGGTGATTTCTATGGCGGTGGCGGGAAAGTGTATGAGGCTGGATGTAGTGCCTACTTGGCCTACGTAAAGGATGTTGATACGCCAACACCACAACTGTCTGATGTACGGTTGTGTGTGACTTCCCAGACATGTTCCCAGAAGATTTACCAGGTGTGCCGCCAGACCGTGAGATTGAGTTCCAGATCGATCTGATTCCGGTGCCCAACCTGTTGCTAAGGCGTCGTATCGGTTAGCCCCCTCTGAGCTGAAGGAATTGATGGAGCAACTGAAGAGTTGCTTGATAAGGGTTCATTAGACCGAGTATCTCACCATGGGGTGCTCCGGTCTTCTTCGTGAAGAAGAAGGACGGTAGCATGAGGATGTGTATTGACTACGTGAGTTGAATAAGCTGACGGTGAGAACCGGTATCCGTTATAGAGGATTGATGACTTGTTTGATCAGCTCCAAGGTGCCAGTGGTTCTCAAGGATAGACCTTCGATCTGGCTACCATCAGTTGAAAGTGAAGGAACAAGATATTCCTAAAACAGCTTTTCGCATGCGTTATGGACACTCGAGTTTATTGTTATGTCTTTTGGTTTAACAAATGCGCCAGCTGCTTTTATGGATTTGATGAATCGAGTGTGTCGGCCGATGTTGGATAAATCAGTGATTGTGTTCATCGATGATATCTTGATTTATTCGAAGAGCAAGGAGGAGCATGCCAGTCACATTCGAGAGGTGTTAGAGACATTGAAAAGGGAGAAGTTGTATGCTAAGTTCTCCAAGTGCGTTTTGGTTGCGCGAAGTTCAGTTCTTGGGTCACGTGGTAAATCCTGAGGGGATTATGGTGGACCGGCAAAGGTGGAGGCGGTGATGCAATGGAAGTCTCAAAGACGCCATCCGAGATCCGTAGTTTCTTAGGGTTGGTGGGCTATTATAGAAGGTTCATCCAAGACTTCTCCAAGATAGCTTCTCCGCTGACCAAATTGACCCGTAAGGATGTGAAATTTGTATGGGGTCAAGAGCAAGAGAAGGCTTCGAAGAGTTGAAGGCGAGGTTGACTCAAGCTCCTGTCTTGTCATTACCGAAGGAAGCGAGGATTTGGTGGTCTATTCAGATGCTTCTTACTCGAGGTTGGGTTGCATACTGATGCAGCAAGGAAAGGTTATAGCTTATGCATCCCGACAATTGAAAGTTCATGAGGTCAATTTCCTACTCATGATTTGGAGCTAGCAGCTGTGGTCTTTGCATTAAAAATTTGGAGGCACTACCTGTATGGGACGAAGTGCACCATTTTCACCGACCACAAGAGCTTGAAGTACTTCTTCGAGCAGAAGGATTTGAACATGAGGCAAAGGAGATGGTTGGAACTGATAAAGGATTATGATTGTGAAATCCATTACCATCCGGGCAAAGCCAACGTAGTGGCGGATGCCCTTAGCCGAAAGGAGAGGCTTGAACCAATCCGAGGTGAAGGCTTATCAATTGGTTATGACCTCAGACATAATAAAGCAGGTCAAGGAGTTTCAAGACGAGGCGTTGAAAGAAGATCGTCTTAACTCCGAAAGGATGAGAGGTATGGTCGCGGAGTTAAGAGAAAACACTCTCGGTGTTAAAACCCGATTCGGACGAATGTGGATTCCTGTTATGGGGATCTACGTGGGAAGATCATGGACTAAGCTCAAAAGACTCGATACTCCATTCATCCCGGTGCCACGAAAATGTATCAAGACATGAAGAAAGATTATTGGTGGTCGGGTATGAAGCGTGACGTAGTGGAGTATGTGAATAAGTGCCTTACTTGCTTGCAAGAGAAGGCAGAGCATCAGAAGCCGTACGGGAAGATCCAACCATTGGATATACCCAAGTGGAAGTGGGAGCATATCACGATGGACTTCATTATGAAGCTACCACGTACCGCGAGAGGGTATGATGCCATATGGGTGATAGTTGATCGTCTGACGAAGAGTGCTCACTTCCACCGATCCGAGAGACGTATTCCTCAGAGAGACTCGCGGATCTATTCATCAAGGAGATTGTAAGTCGCCATGGTGTACCGGTGTCTATTGTGTCTGATCGTGACACTCGGTTTACATCCAAGTTCTGGAAGAGATTTCATGATGCGATGGGAACGAGGTTACATATCAGCACGGCTTATCATCCCCAGACAGATGGTCAGTCAGAAAGGACCATTCAGACGCTTGAAGATATGCTTCGGGCATGCGTCATTGATTTGGGAGGAAGTTGGGATGACCACTTGCCGTTAGCAGAATTCTCATACAAAAAGTTATCATGCCAGCATTGGTATGCCACCTTATGAGATGCTATACGGTAGGAGATGTAGAACGCCCGTTTGTTGGGGTGATATTGGTCAAAGGAGAGTTTGGAAGTGTGAGATGATCAAGCTAGACGGAGAGAAACTTGAAAGGATCAAAGCCTTTATGAAGGCAGCCAAAGATAGGCAAAAGTCGTACGCCGACAAGAGACGTAGACCGATTGAGTTCAAGGTGGGAGATAGAGTTATGCTGAAAGTCTCACCTTGGAAGGGGATCATTCGGTTAGAAAGCGGGGCAAGTTGAGCCGAGATACATAGGGCCTTTCCGAATCATTGCTCTAGTAGGAGAGGTGGCCTACAGGTTGGAGTTGCCCAGTGAGTTAAGTGGAATTAATCCGACATTCCATGTATCTCACTTGAGAAAGTGCTTAGCCGATGAGGATATGGTGGTGCCACTGGAGGATATTGAAGTGGATGAACGACTCAATTATATGGAGCAACCAGTGGCGATCATCGATCGCAAGGAGAAGAGGCTAAGGAATAAAGTGGTTCCACTTGTGCTAGTACAGTGGAAGCACAGGAAAGGATCTGAGTCTACGTGGGAGACTGAAGAGGAAATGAGAAAACATTACCCAGTCTATTCGAGGAATAACAGGTTTCGAGGACGAAACCTAAGTCGAAACGAGCCAATTAATAATAATGGGCTTAGCCGGGATTATTTAAAGAAAATAAGGGGAAATGGAGTATGGACCGAGTAGACCTCGCGGTTATGTGTTCGACGAGTTTAAGGTCCCGGGAACGCCAGGTATATATAAACGGGTCAGCTTGAGCAACTCTGATTTGCAACTCAACACCAACTTTTAGAGAGAGTGTAGAGAGAGAAGTGGAGAGAAAGTGGTGATCCAAGGCTCGGTTGATCAAGAGATTAAAGATTGGTGTTTGTGGGCATCCAAACAACAAGAAAAGACCAAGAATCCAGGTAAGAAACATCGTTTAATCGGTTCTTTTAGGGTAAACCCGGATTATAGGGTTTGGGGTTTTTGAAAGTGGCAAAGAATCACCCAAAACTCACGTTTTTGTGTAAGAAAACATGTAAGAAGCTTAGATATAGCTTCTTGGGTGATAAACCAAGGATTTGGGTGTAAAAGATTGAAGTTTGGGTCAAAATGGGTGGTTCGTAATTTCAGCCCGTTTTGCGAAACTGGGTGTTCATCCAGCGAAATTATGTAGTTGTCCAGCGAAATTGTGGATCTTCCTGCGAAACTATAGTTTCGCAGGTAGTTTCGCAGACTTGAATTTCAACGAAAGTTGGGCGAAACTGGCAGCGAAACTGGCAGCGAAGATGCCAGCGAAACTGCCAGCGAAGGTGGCAGCGAAACTGCCAGCGAAAGGTGGCAGCGAAACTGCTGATCATGCAGCAAAATTAGCAGTGAAATTAGGCAGAAATTAACCCCTTGAGTGTTAACTTATCTGCAGGCTGTGTAGTGCGAACCTTGCTTAGAAAGCTTGATTGAGAAGCTACTCACTGAGTCCAGGTGAGTTCTAGATCCCCTATTTTAAAGGTTTTAAACTTGTTTGGGGCTGGAAATGCATATTTAACTTTTTATAAGATTTGGGGGTATACGCGTATGTGCATATGTATGTGAATAGATGATGCATGATGTTTATGATGATGTGTGATGGGGTATGTGATGTTTATGTGATGCTATGTATGAATGTGTTATGTTGACTTTATGTTCCTATTATGTATTATTCCGTGACTTACGTGTTATGAGTATGAAATGAATGAAAAGTATTATGTAAGTAAAGCGGAAATTAATGACAATGATGAGTGGAACGTAAAGAAAGAATGAATGCATGCATTAATGAACGAACGGATGTAAGAAAGTCTTGCAAGCAATGTATGGAGGTTCACACAATGAAGGGTGTTAGCTCAACTGTGTGTGGGTTAGCTACCCTAGAAGGATGCACACTGGGTCTAGTCTTTGTTGACTGACCAAATGTATGGGCCCTTGTTGCTTACCCCGGTACTGTGGTCAGGCCACCGGGCACAATGTACGGGAGTCTATTTTAGACTTCGGCCAGTACCGCTTATGCATGACGGTGGGGTATAGCACAGAATTGGTCCAAATGAATTTACCCCGGTACTGGTCAGGCCACCGGGCACAATGTATGGGAGTCTATTTATTGACTTCGGCCCAGTACCCGCTTTATGCATGAGGTGGGGTATAGCTCGTGGCATTGGCCTGGAGCGTAGAGAAGTAAGTGATGTATGTACATAAGGTACGGAAAGGAAGGTAACGAATGATAATGATGACGTGCGATGATGAATGAATGTAAGTTAACGAATGACGATGGGAGATAATAATAATATTATCTATGTGTACGTATGATGTATGATCGCAAATGAACGTAAAGAATGGTTTTAAACGAAAGAAAAGTATTTATTTATTTAACAACTAGAACTCACTCAGCAACGCTGACTTTTATGTTTTTTCCAGTTGGCAGGTAATGTTGCGAGGATGGCACGGGCAGCTACTTGGCGTTTTTGGGATGGCATCCATTGTTTAAATTATGATGTTTTTGCATTGTAATGCGAACAAACAATATTTTGTAACGATTATGAATGTTGTATTATTTTGCAAAAGCAATGAATGAAATGATTTTAAATTATTCGCTGTAGTGTTTGAGTACACTTAAATATATGTTTTATGTTTTAT